>SSNS01000050.1:2057465-2133413 GCA_006937985.1 Aphyosemion australe | reverse complement strand
TTATTTCTGCTTTTTACCAATCCAGATCAAAGCTCCTTTCTTAACCCCAAACATAAACTGTTATTAACATTCCTTCAGCCACTCAGTGTATCTGGTTCTAACCGGATCTAACTGGTTCCAGCTGGTCCCAGCAGGTCTTAACTGGTCTTAGATTGTTCTAGCTGGTTCCAGCTGGTCTTAACTGGTCTTAGGCTACGTTCACACTGCAGGTCTTGATGCTCAATTCCGATTTTTTGAGTAAATCCGATTTTTTTGTGTGACTGTTCACATTATAACTGAAATGCGACATCAAACACTCTCCAGTGTGAACGCTTCACGGCCCCAAAGCGACCCGCATGCGCAGAAGACAAGAAGTCCCAGTCAGAACCAGGAGAGGTGGAGTTGTGATGTGAAAGCCTCACAGACAGTTCAGCCACAGGATCACACCTGAGTCTCTCGTTTTGGGGTGGAAACTATTTTAAAAACTATTTACTCCTTATTCCCACCGTCTTCCCAAGTTAGTATTCCCTGAAAATGTTTCGGTATTCAAGTTCATTCACGGAACCCCCACCGCCCCGCTGTCACGGAGACCGAGACCGGAGATGCGCTTCGCTCCAGCAGCACCTCCCGCTCTCATGCTTTCTTGTATTTTTAATTCCAAAACTTGACAGGATGTCCCACAGACCCCTGAATCCTTCTGTCAGCGCTGCTCTTCAGCGCTCCTCCTCAGAAAAGTCCTGACACAACGCTCACCTATGCTGAGCAGTGACGTAGGAGGCGGATTTAATGCGACATGACCGTTCAGACTGCAAAAAACTTTGGATAGGAGGCGGATTTAATGCGACATGACCATTCAGACTGCAGTCGCTTTCAAAAAATGCGCATATGTGTCACAATCAGTACTACATATTGAAACGACCTGGATCGGATTAGGAAAAATCGGATCTGTGCTGTTCAGACTGTCACAAAAAAATCAGATAAGGGTCACAGGCAGGTCAACATGCGGATTTGATGCGCTTTTGCCTGCAGTGTGAACACAGCATGTGGCGGCACATCAAGCAGAAGCAAAGCAAGCACATCAGGCATGGGTGCAAGCAGGAAGACCCAGAGCAGGGTCTGTCCTGGAGTATAAAAAGCTCACGAGAGCAAGGTATAAATATGCCATTCGCTACATTACAAAACATGAACAGAACTTGAGAGCTGACTCTATGGCTGAAAAGCTTTTATCTAACAATGTTATGGGCTTCTGGAAGGAGGTGAGGGCTCTGAACAGGACTAATGCAATACTGCCCAGTACCATAGAGGGAGTCTCTGGGGCTGATAATATAGCTGATTTGTGGAGACAACACTACTCTGACTTGTTTAACTGTGTTAAAAGTGAGCCCTACGAGGTGGGAAATACTACTAGCAGGGATGCAGTGATTATCACTCCTTGTGAGGTGCAACAAGCCATAGCACACTTGTCTAACAACAAGACAACAGGTTCAGATAACATCTCAGCAGAACATCTGAAATTTGCAAGCCCAAGGACTGCTGTACTCCTCGCCCTGTGCTTCTCCGGGTTCATGATGCATGGTCTGCTGCCTGATTCTTTGCTGTCTGTTACTTTAGTGCCTGTCATAAAAAACAAAGCTGGTAAAGTTGGGAGCCTGGATAACTACAGGCCAATAGCCTTAGCTAGTGTCATTTCTAAGGTTTTAGAAAAGACATTGCTTGATCGACTGGGTCACTGTATGACAACAACACACAACCAGTTTGGTTTTACATCCAAGCTGGGAACAGACATGTGTATCTATGGCCTGAAGGAGGCAGCTCAGTTTTATTTTAGACAAAACTCCTCCGTGATGATGGGGTTTATTGATGCATCTAAGGCATTTGATCGGGTCAACCACTTTAAGCTCTTTTGTAAATTAAGTGAAAGAGGTGTCCCTGATAGCATTATAAGAATTCTGGCATACTGGTATTCTAATCAGAAAATGCAAGTTCAATGGGGCAATACCACATCAGCCTCCTTTGGTGTTAGTAATGGGGTGCGCCAGGGGGGGCTACTGTCACCGGCTCTGTTCAACCTCTACATGGATGATTTGTCAAATCAACTTAACAAATGCAAAACTGGATGCATGATTGGTAACAATCTGATTAATCATTTCATGTATGCCGATGACTTGGCCATCCTTTCTCCCAGTAGTTCTGGTTTTCAGCAGCTGCTGAACACATGTTCTGATTATGGTCAGAAGTATGATGTGCAATTTAATGCAAAAAAGAGTGTTGTGCTGATTTGTCGAACCAAAGGAGATAAAGATCTTTGTTTACCAGACTTTTACTTGGTTGACAAGAAGATAAATGTCCGTGCCAAAACTAAGTATTTTGGTCACATCATCACACATCAGCTCTCTGACGATGATGACGTTTATCGGCAATGTCGCACTTTGTACGCCCAGGCCAATATTTTGGTCAGGAAATTTCACATGTGTTCTGACAATGTAAAGATCCACCTGTTTAGAACCTACTGCACACCTTTGTATACCGCACCTTTGTGGTGTAAGTATAAGAAAGCCAGCTTGCAGAAGCTCAAAGTAGCATATAATGATGCATTAAGGACTCTGCTCAGGAAGCCTAGGTCCAGTAGTGCAAGTCTTTTATGTTGTAATGCTCATGTCCGGACCTTCCAAGCTCTAATGAGAAGTTAGATTTACAGGTTTATCCTGCGGTTGAAAAGCTCTGAGAACAGACTTCTTCAGATGCTGGTGGATCCCAGTTTTAGTGCAGTGCATTACCAGTCATCCATGTGGAGACACTGGTATGCATGTCTTTTATAACTTTTTTGTATCGTTTTTATGAGTTTTATGTTGTTTGTTTTTAATGTGGACCTTGAGTCTGATAATAAAGTTGATTATGATGATGATGATGATGATAGCCTTAGATTGTTCTAGCTGGTTCCAGCTGGTCCCAGCAGGTCTTAACTGGTCTTAGATTGTTCTAGCTGGTTCCAGCTGGTCCCAGCAGGTCTTAACTGGTCTTAGATTGTTCTAGCTGGTTCCACCTGGTCCCAGCAGGTCTAAACTGGTCTTAGATTGTTCTAGCTGGTTCCACCTGGTCCCAGCAGGTCTTAACTGGTCTTAGATTGTTCTAGCTGGTTCCACCTGGTCCCAGCAGGTCTTAACTGGTCTTAGATTGTTCTAGCTGGTTCCACCTGGTCCCAGCAGGTCTTAACTGGTCTTAGATTGTTCTAGCTGGTTCCACCTGGTCCCAGCAGGTCTTAACTGGTCTTAGATTGTTCTAGCTGGTTCCACCTGGTCCCAGCAGGTCTTAACTGGTCTNAGCTGATGGATCTCCTTCACTAACTAGCTGATGGATCTTCTTCACTACCCAGCTGATGGATCTCCTTCACTAACCAGCTGATGGATCTCCTTCACTAACTAGCTGATGGATCTCCTTCACTACCCAGCTGATGGATCTCCTTCACTAACTAGCTGATGGATCTCCTTCACTACCCAGCTGATGGATCTCCTTCACTACCCAGCTGATGGATCTCCTTCACTACCCAGCTGATGGATCTCCTTCACTAACTAGCTGATGGTTTTCCTTCACTACCCAGCTGATGGATCTCCTTCACTAACTAGCTGATGGATCTCCTTCACTAACTAGCTGATGGATCTCCTTCACTACCCAGCTGATGGATCTCCTTCACTAACTAGCTGATGGATCTCCTTCACTAACCAGCTGATGGATCTCCTTCACTAACCAGCTGATGGATCTCCTTCACTAACTAGCTGATGGATCTCCTTCACTACCCAGCTGATGGATCTCCTTCACTAACTAGCTGATGGATCTCCTTCACTAACTAGCTGATGGATCTCCTTCCCTAACCAGCTGATGGATCTCCTTCACTAACCAGCTAACTACAAATCTTTCCACTAACCTGTCCTTAGGGAACATTTTGGCTTCTATTATCTCCTCATGTCCATGGTGTCTGTGGAGGCAGCAGGAAAACAAGAAAACCATCTCCTGTAGCTTAAAATGAACCAAACTTCCTCCCAGTTTAAGTTGAATTTAACATCAATTTATCATCATGAAACAAAAGAATAAAGTTTAACAAGAACTTCTACAGGGTGGAACAGCAGCACAATATGTTTTTATTTCTCTTTGATTGTTCTCTCATTCAGAGGAGCTCACTCTCTCCTGTAAACTTCTGTTTCCCTAAATAAAAGAGACAGATGATTGTTCTGATAGCAGCTGTCACTCATCCCCCACCCCAACACCGCGGTTCTCCTGACACTCGGTCTGTGTCCCAACCTGAGTTGTTTTGAGCGCTTCTTAAAACACCAAGGAGGAATAACAACGTGTGTCTAGAGGTGTTTCCTCCTCTCCTCTATGCCAGCAGACACTCGGTCCATCTCTCTCTCTGCTGTCAGAGCGCAACTCAACCCACCCAGTTAACATCATCCGACTCAACCTGTCGGGCTTACTTGGTTTGGGTCTCAGGTCAGAACTCCAACGCTCAGCCCTGCAACGCCACAGAAAAGCAGACTTTTAATGTTTCCTACTCAGTAAATGTGGGGGAGAGACACGTCCCACTCTGACACAATAGATGTGACGCCGGTACCGCGGGTTAAAAAACAAAACTGCATCTCGATGCATTGATTAGTAGATTATTTTCCTCAGCTCTAGTGTGGAGACTCGCTGTTGCACATGTCCCATCCTAACTGAGAAATGGTTGTTATGACTACTCTGATGAGCGTGTAGCAGAAAACAACCAAACAACCTTGTTTTAAACAGGTATGATGGTTAAAGCCAAAGGCTGCATGAATGTGACACAGGTCAGCTATCTGAAATGACGCTAATGATCTAACAGATGTAGATCTTGATAAAAGCTGCAGAGCTTCAGTTTGTCAGTGTTACAGCTGTTCAGCAGAGACCTGCACAGCTACTGGCTCTGGGTCTAGGAGATGGTGAATGATGCTTTATCGTCTCCTTCCATGGCCTGAATAACAGCTCCAGTCGATGGTGGACCTTCTTGAGGGAACCCTCTACAGCATGGATCTGCTGAAAGTCCACTCCTACATCAACAAGGTGGTCTCTCAGATGAACACTCTAGAGGAGGTAAACACACTCGCTGCGTCTAACCAAAGAGAGAGCCATGAGATGTTTGGAGATGTTTATCAGAACGTTGTTAATATAAAGGCACATGCTTGTGATTTTATTTTACAGACAATCAAGACAAATCTAACACGAGACAATGAGTTTGTCCGGGACAGCATGTTGAGCCTTACCAACCAGTTCAAGCGTTATGAGAACTACTCAAATGTCATGATGAGCATCAAGAAGGAGATCTCCAGTCTCAGCCTGCAGCTGCTGCAGAAGGACTCCTCAGAAAACAAAGCTCAGGTCAGAGGCTCCGGAGTGAAAATCCTCATATTTGGAACTCCAGTCATGTTACTGTAGATGTTTTTTTCTGTTCTGATGGACTCCAGTGCCTAACCAATCAAAAATCACTTTCTGAACACAACAAAGTTGTTCTCCAGTTTCTGCTGCTAACTGCTAGCGTCTAGGTCAGTAGTTTAAGATGTGTGTGCATGCGTGCGTATGCCGCGCGTGCATGCTCATGCGTGTGTGTGTGGGGGGGTTAAGTCTTCATCAGGCCAGAGTTACTTTACATTTAACCATCTTACCTCAGCCTTCACTCTGAAAACGAGGCAGAGTCTACCTCTCTAGCTCAGAGAATCTGTGGTGGCTACCATGGGAACTGTGGTGAGATTAATCATGAATGGATTCTTGACTAAATACAAAAGAAAAGATCAAGGTCATCATTGCACTCGTGTTGTTAAATGAAAACAGCCTATTTTTAAAAGAAAATCTTAATCTGAGCAAAAGAAATCACAGAGCAGTAGGACGGGGTGGAGGAAAACCCAGGATCTGAACATGCAGAAACAACAATCAGATATCAGGAAACGAACACTACAGCAGCATTATAACAGGAACATTATAGGAGGTAAGAGCTATAAACAAAACCACAAGACAAATAAACAAAAAACAACACAAATCCATAACAACACGCTGCCTTCAGCTCCACATCTTCTCCAGGGTTAGCGTGAAACCACAATGAGTTTGAGTTTGGTTTTCTAACTCATCCTGGAGTTTCAGGTTATTCTGTACAGGACTGCATATGAAATCCTAGTTTTTCTAAATCAGATGTTTTCTTCTTTTACCACATATCCTGACATGTTGTGTCTTTGCAGGACACTCGTGATGTGAAAACCAAGACCTTAAAAGTGCCAAACAAAAAGACCCCGGTTGCCAGTCCCCTGCCCAAACCAAACAAAGAAAAGGCAGTGAAACCAAAAAAAGAGGCTGTTAAACCTGGAAAACCAGTAAAACCCAGTCCAACAGCTAAAGTGAAGGTGGGAGGCCACCAGCCTGGTGTGGTGAAGAGCATGACCTACTACAAGGCCTCTAAAACGGATGAAGATGAACAACGAGCAGGTGAGGGCTTCAGGTTTCCTTTGGACCATCCCAGACTAAGTGGGATGGTACTAAAACGTTGACATCATGAGCTGAATCTGATCTCACACATTCTCCCACTTCTGTGTGATAAAAATGACCCTGATTCATTTATTTAGTGATCTCTTCTGGACACACGTTAATCAGGTTGTTGATGGAAACCCTTCATTGTTAGTCCTTCTAGACCTCTGTAGTCCACCCTGACCTGCTGCCAACCAGCTTCTGGTCCAGATCCTGACTGATGGAGCTCATTCTTCATCATCAATGTTGTTTGTCCTCCTGCCTCTGGAGGATGGACCACAAGTTCTCAGTGGGATTAAGGTCTGGGGAGTTTCCTGGACCTGGGTACAACATGTTGATGTTTTGTTCCTGATCAATTTAGTTCTGACTTTATCCTTCTGGCCCAGCACTCCATCATGCTGGAGAGGCTGTTGTTCATCACCAAACTGCTGTTGGGTGGTTGGAGGAGTTCCTCTGGGAGGATGTTTAGGTACCATTTTTTTCATGCTCTGAGGCTAAACTGTTCTGAGGCTTAACCACAAACACGAGAATGATCTCAGGATGCTTTAATTCTGGAGGACACAGAGCTCACTTGTTCTTCTCTAGATGATCATTGTTCCAGAAGCTCCAAACAATCAAAGAAGATGACTTTCCTCCAGTCCTGAGCAGTCTGTCCCTGATGGGTTTCTAGTAGAGAGGCGGCTTCTTTTCTGCCCTTCATGACATCAGATCATCCTTTAGACCACTGAGCTGCAGATGCTCTCAGACCTGGCCTGGTGGAGCCTTGATCCCACAGCTGGACCTGTTTTAGGAGACTGTTCTGGTGCTGCTTGACTTGGGACCCTATGTTCTTTACAAACAAGGAGGATTTTTTTTAGTTAATTTAAGTTTATTCAAAGTGACATCATAAAAACAGAAACCTTGTGACAGGTTATATTTGAGTTCTTCTCTAAAGTGTGAAGAACATGATAGAAGATGGTGCTCACATTTTCTGTAGCTGGTCTAATGCGTGCTCGTTGGACTGCTGGTCAATGTCATGAGCAGGAAATGTGAATCCTTTATTGCCAGAATCCGTGGAGCTAATGGAATGTAGTCTGAAAGCAGTGCCGTCTTGTCCATGACATGCTTCTGCTTCACCCCTGAAACGGAGACCCACCATCGCAGAGAAAACATTTCCTGACTCTTTCCAATCCTCTTTGAGTCTAGATGAGTGAATAGGTCTGAAAAGGGCAGATGGACTTAAAGTTGTCAGAAGGGATGTTCTACCATTGGTGTGAATCTAATAGAGACCGGCCATCCTATTAAATCTCTGCACCTGTTCTTCTGGTCTGCCTTATGGTTAGCACCATAAAAAGCTTTTTAATGGACTGAAAATGTAATAAATGCTAGAAAAACTCAAGACAGAAAGAAGAACATAAGCAGCCAACTCCCTAAACTCATTTTAAATAAATGGACTGAAATATCGTAAAAATGCTTCAGGATCAGGACTACAACGGGACGACCCACAGCCCAGATTTGATCTGACATGGATGAGTTCAAAGCCTGCACACTGGGTCAGAGTTTTCCCCAAACAGGATCAGGAGGCTCATTCAGATGTGCAGATAAAGAACTGCTTTGTGTTTTTTTAACAGCCTCTGGAGGCCTGAAATGGAGCACGAGCCAACGATCAGATGGCCCCTAAGTATCAGAGCAGTCTGTATATTGCATCTCTTCTACATCTTCAGAGTAAAAACTTTCAACACTCATAAGAGTGGACAACAAAACCACTTTTCTGGCCAACGATTGGCTGTAAACCTGCACCTTGTACAATCAGGTGAATAAATATGAAACAATCACCTCCTGAGTGCAGCAGAAATTTGTGTTGGATGAGTGTGACTATGAATCATTTTTCTGAACACAGTCTACAAATTCTCTATGCTCAAATATAAATAAATATGCCCCCTTTAAGAGTGTTCTGGTCTGCTCGGCAGGATATCAGGATACTCGTATCATAAACCTGGGATAGTCAACATGAGGGTTATTCTTTGTCCAGTATCGGTGCGTGTAGTGAGCCCAGAGGATGAATTAATATCTATATATCTATATCTATAGATAGATGTATAGATATATATACTTTCTTTGTGCAGTCTGGCTCATTGAACTCTTGCGACGTACAGTGTGCCACCTTTCTGTAGTTCTCACAGTGTGGCATGAGCAGTCCAGGCTTGAGGCAAAGGATTAGGAAATAACTTTTCCACTTCCATTCTTTTTTTTCAGTCGGGGGACCCATGAGCCAACTGGAAGAGGGAGAGACTTAAGCTTCATATTAACATTCATGGACTCACCCATGTTTTCTTTTGCGACGGGGAAGGCTGTTGTTGGTTTAGCGTCTAAGAGAGAGCAGAGCATGGGCTAGTACAGGGGTCGGGAACATGCAGCTCTGGAGCCGCATGCGGCTCTTTTAGCGACCCCTGGTGGCTCCCTGGAGCTTCTTCACAAATGTATGAAAATGGATGGGGGATATATTTTTTGTTTTAATATGGTTTCTGTAGGAGGACAAACATTCTTAACATTTTCCAATGTTGTAAAAATGTGCATAATAAATATTAAATTTTAATATTTTTGTCAACGAAAATTTGCGTCATAGCCTGCGACACACGTTTCAGCGGCGCCCATAGATATATGGCGGCGTGCCAGGCAGATGGTTGTAAACAAACCAGCGGGTGTGTCAGGGCCGTGGATCCCAAAGGGAAAAAGAGAAAGATAGCTGATGAGAACAGAGGATTCAAGGAAGAATGGACCCAATTATTTGCTTTCATTGTCGACGCGGAAGGATTACCTGGAAAAACTTCAACTTTTCACCGCTGTCGCTCGGACAAGGACCAATCAGCGGAGGTTTCACTGACTGACCAATGAGGGGACAGGATGCTTCTCAGTACATCTCCGGGTAAACATGGAGGAAAAGTTAATACTTGCCGTGTCTGATGTCCCAGAGCTTTACAAGACTTCATTTAACTCCAGCAAAACCTTGTGAGACTTCATATCTACCGCTGTTTCAACTCTGAGCTGCTTTAATAACCCAAAATTCCCTCCAATCTGACGGCCAATCAAAACAACGGAAGACTCGCTATTCACCCTGCTGGAACAGAGGTGTCGCTGGCTTTTGCCGCATGTCGCTTCCCGTGTGTCAGGTTATAAAAGTAGATTTAAGAAGTGGATTCCATCTCCAAACTCCACTACTGCTGCAGGTTTTGTTGCAACCTGAGAGATAAAAGCGTGGAAAACAGTTCACGGATGGTGATTAGTGATTACATGAAGGATTCATTCATCAGAGCACCTATTTCAGACTTCAAAAACAAAACCGAGATGATCCAGAAAATTAAAGACATTCCTCTCTCCACAAAGACAAAGACCATTAAAACGACAGGCGACGTCACCAATCAGCAAATCAAAGACATTAATTCAGCTCCAGCGTCCTCAACTACCTGTGATGAGTCGTGTGATGTGATCGATATCAAACAGACAGCGCTGTTATGCAGGTATGTGAGCTGTGATGGGCCGCAAGAAGAAATGATCAAATTAATACCACTGATAAATATTGTAATGGAAGTTAAGCTTAAAGCACCAAATATCTACAGCAGAGTCACATGGTGTGTCATTCTCTCCAGGATGCGCTGCAGGAAATAAACATTTAATCATGAACGCTCATTATGTATTTGTAGCCTACTTAGTCATTTTGATAATAGGCTAATATAGCTAATATACACTTACAACCTGTGTTGCCTTCATATAAGGCTTATATAAGGCTTTTCATTTTTTGCGGCTCCAGACAGATTTTTTTTTGTTTTTTTGGTCCAATATGGCTCTTTGAACATTTTGGGTTGCCAACCCCTGGGCTAGTAGAAGCTAAACGTTAGCATTAGCAACTCCACCACACAGCAGAACTCCTCCAGGCTTGTGTTATTAGTGGAGATAAAACATCAACGTTGCAGAGCAAACAGAGTCAGTGGTAGAGTCGTGGTGCTGTTAGCCAATCAGAGGAGAGATGTCCACATATCAGGAAATAAAACTCCAGATCCTGTCGTCTGAAGCTCAACTCTGATCTGGCTCACTTTTTGTTCCTGAAAAAGGAGCGCCAGAGCTTTTTTCCCACAGAGATTGACTCACAAGGCATTAATTTCTTCTAGAGACCACTGCACATGTGTTGGGAAAAAAAACAAGTGAACTTGGTCTTTAAAGGAAGATCAGAGGCAGCTGGATGCTGTGATCACTTTCTGCCTTGTAAAAAAAACAATAAGAGCAAAACATACGAAAAGAAATAAATGAAAACAATTTATTTCCATGTACAGAAATGTTTTATTTGTATTAATTAAAATTGATATTAATTACAATATGTTTTTGTTTATTAACACACACACACACACGCAAATATTTATGTTGTAGCTTTGCAGCTATTTAATAGTGGGTATTGTGGTAAACACTTAGATTTGCATATTTTAAATATTTTGATTGCTACAATAATGTACGGCAGCGTAGAGCTGCCACCCGCACAAAGTAAAATTGGAGCGATATCACGTTATAACATCTTAACTTTATTGTTCTAACAATATCCTTTTCAGGTTTTTACAATATAAATAGTATATTGTACAAATGTGAAAGTTATATTGTTAGAACAATAAAGTTAATATGTTATAACGTGATATCGCTCCTATTTTATTTTGTGTGGGTGGCAGCTCTGCCGTAATAATCTGTTGCAATAATTTGAAAAATGTTTTTACATTTTTGGTCAAATGCAAAAACATTATCTACAATGAAATTGTCAGTCACTCTACTCATAAAAATATAATAAGCTGTGTAATGAAACATCAGAAAATATTTTAAAACATTGTAATGATCCATAAGGGGTTATTGTGACTCATGCTGCAATGCTGGACTACTTCAATAAAGCACTGTTAGAGCACAATGTCATTTAGTCTGGTGCTTTAGTGCTGCACAAATGTTACAATATTAACAAATGATCTAAATGGTAAATGGCCTGTATTTGTATAGCCCCTTCTTAGGGTTCTACAACCCCCCAAGGCGCTTCACAACACAATCAGTCATTCACCAATTCACACTTGTTTGATTTAGTGATGATCCGCTCCTGTAGACATTAATGAAGGCTGAGGAGACGTTTCAGCAGTTAGATTAAGGTGTTAAAAAGATGAACGCACAGCGAGAAGTTTCACTTTTGCTTTCACTAACGGACACTAGGGGGTGCTAAAAACAAACAAAACTGCAAAGTCTCCCTTTAAATCTGCTTCAGAAAGCAGGCTACTTTAGCTCACTAAGGCAAATAAATCTCCTGTCTTCCTTTTAAACATTTTAGACATTCAGATTTTTATGTCCATTGTATATAGCTATGTGAGTGAGTATCAATGTATTTATAGGTCATAAACTCAAATCAGACTTGTTTTTAATAAAGATCATAATTCTCTTTCTAAATCCAAAAGAATCATGCAGCTGGAATGTTGCACACGTGTGATAAATTAGGAGAAATAATGCCCCTCTTAAAATGACTTTATTACAATATCAACAGTTATTCAAGCAGTCTTTGATCTGTTGGGTTTAAATTCAGTTTCTAAAATGTGCATCCCATGTGTGTTTAACTACGAACGCATGCTCTATCCACCAACAATCAGCTGGTGTTCTTTTATATAACCGCCTCTCAGCAGCTCATTACAGATGGTTTCTCCCATAATTAGTTTGTAATTTTATTTTATATCCATAAACTGATTCCAAACCAAACAGGTCAGACTGAAAAACGGTAGAAATGAAAGCATTTTCCTAGAGGATTTATGGGGCCATGTGGAGAGATGCTTTACTGAAACCTCTCTGCACATCTGCCTGGCAGCTTAGTCCAGTCAGAGATGGCCTTTGATACCACATCTGGACCCTGTCCACAAAACCACCAGAGACAGCAGAGACCTGAGTCCACCAGAGAAAGCATCACGTAGTTTCAATTTTGTTAGAAGTTGTAAACGTGTTCTAAAACTTCTGTTAGATAAAAAAGACTATTTGTGCTCCATTTCCACTGTTTTCATGTTTTAATGTTCCTGATTGTTTCCACCTCAGTTCTGTTGACGTGAGCTCCTGCTCCTACAGCTGGACCACCTTACCCTGATGTCACCAGATGAGCTTTAGAAATCCATCTGTAGCTAGTCTGACAAATCTAAATCTGCTTTCTCTCCTTGGTCGTCTGGACCTTCTCTTTCTTAGACCAGTCTCCTAAAACAGTTGAACATGACACAGAGACCCAGTCTGAGGATGAAGATGCTGAGATGGTCCTGGAAACCATGGAGACCACCGTGGCTGAGCTCACTGACACCACCATAGCTCCTACTGCTGCTGCTACCACTATCACCACAAAAACCATCAGGACCACGACCACTACCAGACCCACCACCACCCAAAGCCCACCAGCCTCTGAAAGACCAGCTCCAACCATCATGCTGGTTCTAGACAACTCAAACAACAACAGCCGACCCAGTCTCCACAGAGCAGGTAAGAGCGTGAAGTCCTCTGAAACCCACGTCCAACAGGTGCAGCTTGTAGTCTGAGGGTTCTGCTCTCTTCCAGGAAAGATCCTTAACTGTGAAGGAACACTGGCGTCCATCGAGCAGCCCGTCAAGCAACACAGTTATGGCCGCAACGAGGGAGCCTGGATGAAGGATCCTCTTGCCAAGGACTCCAAGATCTACGTGACTAATTATTACTATGGCAACAACCTTGTGGAGTTTCGCAATCTGGACAACTTCAAACAAGGTGTGTGTCGTATTTCTATATAAACACACATTTAGTTCAAATGAAACGTTCAGATGGTCGGTGTTTATTAAACTTGAGGAGTAAACATGAGATTTCTAACTCGTTGTGTTTGTGGACACCTTACGCCAGCTCGTCCGCCACATTGGGAATATGAACGTTGCCAATACCAGACAGTAGAAACTGGGTTTGTTGTTTTTTATACCATATATTATATTTTAGTTCTGATGATGATCACTGAGACAGATGAATCTAAATCTTAATTTATCCCTGAAAATACACCAAAACAACTCGTTTTAGTTCAGATTACAACAATTTCACTCACTTTGATTTAAAATATTAAAGTGGTTTTGAAACAGTTTAGCTTTGTTTTCCATTTTTTAATTAAGGAGATTTTCTTGATTTGTTGTTTATTGAGGAGTCATCCTGCTAGACAGAGACAGACAGAACAAAGTGAAATAAATCATTTAATTCAGGATGCCATGTTTTATCTGTTTATTTATTTATTATGATGTCACGTGGAACAGAGTCGGCCTTTTAACTGGATGGAAACTTTTAGTAGAAATAATTATCATGGTCTGATCGTGTGGTAGCCTGGCAAGCCATCCTATATGTGATTATCTAGTCTGGCCACGCTCCATTGGCAGCTCTCAGTCGTGGGGCGGGATCTACGGTTGTCTTCCAAACGGTCTCCGTATTGCTATTGGACAATGAACAATATCACGTACTCACCGCTACAGAAGTCAGTCTACGGGGCAGTCTACCATACTCCGTCATAGAAGATGCTAATACATCCTTTTTCTAAATAAACTTAAGTACCTCTATCTGATCTTGACTCAAAGAAAAGCCCAAGTCTAAATAATCCAAAGTTGATGCCAAAACTGTTTCAAACGAGCCAACCGAGTGATGTGATTGGACCGCTACGGATGTCAGTCAACGGGGCAATCCGCCATACATTGTAGAAGAAGATGAAAATACATTGTTTGCCTAAATAAACGTGCTGTGATTGGCCAGCCACAATACTGGGCGGGGCTGCAGATCATCTCCTGATGAGCTTGGAGAGAAACTGGGCCGCACAGGGCCAGTCAGGATTTTTTGGTCTAAATGCTTTGACAGCATTATATAACAAACCAAGATACTTAAAGAGTAAGTCACCTCCTACCAGAGTCTTACTCCACCCACATTTCCTGTGTGCCTTAAGGAGGCTTCACCTGGCGGTGCTTATGGTGCGTTCAATTTGTCCTCGGAAATCGGAAATCCTGACTTCCGAATAGGAAAAATCAAATAAAACGTCCCGCAAAGTCGGACCAACCAGTCAGAAACTCGGACGTTTTTCAAAACTCCAACCTCGAGATCCAAGATGGCAGCTCTCCGTATCGACAACAGTAAGTTTTGGTTGAAATGTGTTTATTTCACAAGACACACATATAAGAGTACATTTAAAATCAATGATACATGTAACGCTTGCATCTCTGAGCTGAACAAACTAAAAGTGTTGTTTATTAGTTGTCTGTGTTTGTTGAGAGCTACCAAAACAGCAGTTTTTGAGGGCGCCGCCATATTGGAATTCCAACTTCTCCGACTACGGTAACCAGAACACTGTTAACTCAGGTGTGACGTCATTCCTAGTTCCGAGTTCCGACAACCGAGGTAACTCAAACGCAGCATTAGGCAGTGACTTATGGTCTAAGTACCCTGCAGCTACCCTGTAAGTACATAAGTACCGTGTAGGTGCTGGGTTGTATTTCATATTTCTTCAATACATTTTGGAAACATGAACACTTAAAACATCCACGGACTCAAACCATGAAACTGCCCGGTACCAACTGTAACACAGGAGCGTATTAATATGAATGTAAGGAAGCAGAGTGGTGTCTGATCATATCAGGTCCAGTTACAATAACAGCCTTAAGCCTTTGCAAAGCCAACTCTATAACTCCATTCTCACCCTTTATCCAAGGCTTCCTGTAAAATCAACACCAGATAAATCTCAGCCAGAGATGAAACTTTTTATTACATTAATAACAGTTAGGTCCACACCTGTACAAACACTGTTAATATACAACATCATGAGCATAAAAAGCCCTGTATGTTTCACACAGCCATGTCTGAATAGGCTAGCAGCTTTGTTTTCATGATGCACCTCCATCACATCATCTGGAGACCTAACTGACTTCTAATATTAGGAATCATTTGTCTGACACTCTTATCAGCTTGTATAAACACACATACTTTTCTAACATCAGTGGCTCTGATTCACTCTCATCAGCGGTGTGAGATGGAGGAGATGTGAGACTTCTCTGTTGTTTGAGTGGGTGGGGAAGTTCATGCCCTCCACATCTAAATCAGCCGAGGAATTGAATTACATTCTTGACAAGAGTCCAGATGAGCTGTACTTGTTGGACTTGGCTTGTTGATCTAGACGTGTTTGGACAGTGGGCTTACTAAATGCACCTCCATGTGAGGTGTCCTGTGGTGCAGCCAGCTCACAGCTCTCTGTGGATGGCAGCGATACTTGCTGTTCCTTGACATGTGCTTTGGCCTTTCCTTTGAACCGAGCACAGCAGAGGAGGATTAGGAAAGTAGGCTGGCCTCAAGGGTGAAGCTAGTAGGGGGTGGGGGCGTGAGATGGAAGGGCTTCTGCATTGTTTTTTTTTCTTTTTATTATCAACATCGGACTTCCTGAGATTGGAGGGTTAAGATAACAGATAGCATGTGATCAGAAAACGACACCTATAGTACAAAGTCTGTTTGTTCGGGAGAAAATCCTACACAAACTGTATTGCTGTCATGTTAAGCTAGTGTGCATACAGTCTGGCACTGTACAAACTTCAGCTTAGCAAGAGCAACTCCATGTTTGCAACTCAGGAAGTAAAACATAACGTATCTCTTGTTCATAAGGGAGTGATTTTCTTCATAATAAGGCCCTTTAGCAGACCTAAACCTCGGGGCAGGGATGGGACCAGGGACAAATCAGCTCCAAAGGGATTTTTTTGGAGTTAGCGTTAGAATAATCCTGTCTGATACGTAAACAGCACCAGTGGTACTGTGGTATGAAGCTAATTCTACACATCCAAGCTTTCTGCTTCTTGTCTGACAAAAACCTAAAACTCCACCAAGAGATTACGAGTACTCTGACACGGATTAAGAAGGTTTTTTATTCAGACTTTCAGCTTGACTCTCACATTAAAACACATTTAATGTTCTCACAGCACAGACTGAACAAAGTTACAGGAGAGAAAGAAAAAAATATGAAATCTCTGAAACTCTGATTCTGTCATAAACCACTTCTTAAATCTGATGCTCTAATAGATTAAATCTGATATTAAAACATAATAAAAATCACTGCAGTTTAAACTCTGATGGTTTTAATTAACTGTGTACTTTTTACTTTAGATTTGTTTCCCCCTGTTGTAATCCAGGGATTGGGAGTGGATTTAAATTTTCTGAAGCTGAGAATCATGTGAGTTGTGATTAAACGGGGTGATTTCTTAGTTTGGGTCAGAACCGACAGGCTGGAGAACATTTTTGAACTTTAATTAACCTGTCCATGGATAAAGCTCGGTGCTGTGTTCTGAGGATGACGGTGGAGTTTGGACTTTATTAATGAAACAGGTTCTGACAGAACTATGACAACATGTAAATCTTGTTTCAGCTTAATTTTTCTACCTGATGATTGTAAAGAACTAACCTGATAAGCCCTCTTATACAATCAGGTCCATAAATATTGGGACATCGACACAATTCTAACATTTTTTGCTCTGTGCACCACCACAGTGGATCTGAAATGAAACAAACATGATGTGCTATAATGGTTTTAAGGGACCAACAGTAATGGGACAGAATAATAATCATTAACTCATTCACTGCCAGCTGTTTTCTGATCAGAAAGCCCCTGACTGCCAGCGTTTTTGAGGGTTTTTACTGTTTTTTGAAGAGTCACAGAACATTGTGCTCTATGATCATGTAAATGCCAAAACTACCAAAAGAACGAGTAGACTCACTTCTTACATCAGGAGGAATCACCGTATTTCTAGCGTTATCCATTCTTTCACAATCTGTTGTCGAAGCGTGAGCTGCAGAAACATTTCCGGTTGGCGCATTGCTTTTTTTCACAGCAGCGTCCCAAAACAAACTCCTAATTCATTGATTTTTTGCTTCCTGATCACGTGATGTGTGACATACACGGATGAAGATCCGCTTTAGACACGTGATGTTTGTTCTCACGGTGCGGGGGCTCGTTCCGACGCCCACCCCGTAAAAAATGCAATTGACGACTTAATCAAACCTTCACTTTTTAATACTTGGTTGCAAATCCTTTGCAGTCAATTACAGCCTGTCCATCTGCACTGTAAAGCACCGTACAATGAGTTCTGAAGCATTTGGCTGAATATGAGCAGATAAAATTGCTCAAAACACTTCAGAATCCATCCTGCTGCTGTTGTCAGCAGTCACATCATCAATAAATACAAGACAACCAGTTCCATTGGCAGCCATACATGCACGCCATGACACTACCACCATGTTTCACTGATGAGGTGGTTTAGGATCATGACCTTTCCTTCTCCATACTCGTCTCTTCCCATCACTCTGGTCCAAGTTGATCTTGTTTAGATGACGTTTGGCAAACTCTAATCTGGCCTTCCTGTTTTTGAGGCTCACCAATGGTTTACATCTTGTTATGAACCCTCTGTATGCACTCTGGTGAAGTCTTCTCTTCATTGTTGACTTTGACACACACACACACACCTCCCTCCTGAAGAGTGTTTTGGGCAATAATATCTGCTCATATTCAGCTAAATGCTTCAGAACTCATTGGACAGTGCTTTACAGTGCAGATGGACAATGACCCAAAGACTTTTTGAAGGTAAAGAAGTGGAATGTTATGTAATGACCAAGTCTAACACCTGACCTGAATCCCATTGTAGTGACAGAACACCAACACATTAAGGAGGGTGCATGCCTAGCACTGGGCAGACGATGAGAGAAAAACTGCAATATCTTTCTTGGATCACAACACACGATACCATACAGACCGCATCACAAGTTTCATGTTGTTCCTTTTTAATGGAATACAAATGAAGTGTCACCTGTGGGTTGTTCTAAATGAGTAAATTTGATTTTGTACCATTGTTCATCCTAGGGCGTTGGAGCAACCTTTACAAACTGCCTTACAACTGGATTGGAACCGGCCACGTAGTTTACAATGGAGCGTTCTACTACAACCGGGCATTCACCAAGAACATCATAAAATACGACCTCAGAATGAGATACGTTGCAGCCTGGACCCTTCTGCATGACGTGGTTTATGAGGACACCACCCCGTGGAAGTGGAGAGGCCACTCGGACATTGACTTTGCAGTAGACGAAAGTGGCCTGTGGGTGATCTACCCATCCACGGACTACGACTACAGCCAGCAAGAGGTGATTGTGATCAGTAAACTGGATCCTGGCGACCTGTCCTTGAAAAAGGAGACGACCTACAGGACAGGCCTCAAGAGGAAGTCTTATGGAAACTGCTTCATTATCTGTGGTGTCTTGTATGCTGTTGATGTGTACAACCAGAAAGAAGGTGAAGTGAACTATGCATATGACACCCACACAAATACTGAAGCAATCCCACGCTTGCCTTTCACCAACGAGTACTCCTTTACCACCCAGATAGACTACAACCCCAAGGAAAAGCTTTTGTATGCCTGGGACAATGGCCATCAGCTAACTTATCAGGTGAACTTTGTTGACGAATGAACAGTTACCTTTCACTACAGAGCTCTCACTCAGTAAGGTATCCAGTGAGAGCATTCTCAGTATTTGCCAGCCTTTAAGCAGCCAACTAGCTTTCTAGTAGCAACGCATGCTATTCAATTAGCTGTAATGAACATGTTTGCTTTTGTTTTGAATTATGATTGTACATTGATCATAAACGGACAGGAATAATTGAAATAATCTCACAGGTTGAGTTGAAGGTAAAGAAATTATTTTTGTGATATCAATGGATGTCTGTTAGCCAACCATCAGTTCACATTAAAATAAGAAAACACTGAACAGAAAATGATTTGTCAGGTTTCATTTTAACCATCTTATCACCATCTTGTTGGTGCTGGCAGGATGCTGCACTCTTCATACACCAAATCCAGTACCCGAGGGCTACCACACCACAGATTTGAGATGTTTGATTGCTCCAACACACCTGATTTAAAGACCCAGTTTTTTCAACCGATTTGCAGTGGTCTCTTGTATGAATGAAAGTCTTAAATCAATCGCTGAGGGGAAAAAGCTCTCACGCTCCTAGTTCAGGACAGAGAAGTGAGCTAGAGGAGAGATGAGCTTCAGATCTGGAGTCTTCTTTCCTGATATGTGGACATCTCTTCTCTGATTGGCTAACAGCAACACGACTCTACCACTGACTCTGTTTGCTCTGCAACGTTGATGTTTTATCTCCACAAATAACACAAGCCTGGAGGAGTTCTGCTGTGTGGTGGAGTTGCTAATGCTAACAGTTAGCTTCTACTAGCCCAGACGTTCTCTGCTGTTTCCTGGACGCTAAACCAACAACAGCCTTCCCCGCCGTGAGTCAAGATGGATGAATGATCTTAGTGGCTTTTTTAATCCGAGCATTTCCTTGTGTAGTTTCTATCAGCGGCTAATGCAGGAAATAGGGGTAGAAGACTATTTTCACATTCAGCATGTTAAACTCAGAGTGACTGATCATATTTCAAAAATAACAAGTAAAAACAGTTTCTCAGTGAACTTGGTCTTCAAAGGAATGAGTGATTAACAGGCTTCCACCAAACCCAAGAAGGTGAGGAGGTGATTAAACCATTTGCTTCAGGTGTGCTGGAGCAGGAAACATGGAAGTCCTGTTGGATGGTAGCTCTGGAGGACTTGAGTTGGTGTACCCTGCAACAGATGTCATGTTAGATTGTGGAGTAGACTATAGAAGCAGTAAAAAGACCCTAATGTTTTGCTTCAAGTCCCAGCCAGCACACATAGGTGGGGCCTATATAGAATCTATATGGGCAAGCTGTATGGGTCCCACCAGGGTTTGTCCACAGTTTCCACGGTGGCCCCATGGGGGGTTGCCCAGAAAGATTTTTGCCCACATAAATTTTAACGGGCCCTACATGGGTTTTCAGACGGTTTGACTCAAACGCGGGCAAACCCCCGTGGGGCCATCATGGAAACTGCGGACAAACCCTGGTGGGACCCATACGGCTTGCCCATATAGATTCCATATGGGGGACACATATGTGTGCTGGCTGGGGTGTGGTCTATTCTCTCAGGGAGCTGGTGTCCATCTCCAGCAGTCATCAGGTGAAAGGCGGGGTCAAACCTGGACCAATCACCAGTCTACCACAAAGTAAAACTACAGTAACCCATAATATAAAAGGGAAAATGTTTATTTTGCCCAGTTATTTTAATAATAACATTCCCACAGCCTTTCAGAGGACTCGGATACATCAGGATTTCTTCAATAATCAGGGTGATAAATCCACTTTAATTCAACCAATGACATTATTTCAGGCTCTCGTTGCAGGTTGGCTTCTGAGAAATGTTAATGAAACGTTACACATGAGCTCTGCTATCACTCCATCCTGTCTGCAGCACTTTGACCACTAACCCAGCCTCGTGTGACTTTCTTTCACCACTGATTTTGTTTTTAGGGATCTAATGAATATAATGTAAAAATGTTTAAAACTATGTACACAACAGTTTTATGTCTATAAATCAATATATTATTCTTGTTTAAAATGAGTTTTTTATGACTTTTGCAGCACAATAATACCATTAGAATGACCACTGCATGTGTTATAAATGAGCGTGTGAACATTTGGGATCAGAAGATCCATGTCCCCGTGGCTGTTAGCTGCATTATTCAGGCTCGCAGACAGAATTAGAAGCTTCACAGCAGATGAGGTCACTCTTACACTCATTTAGATTGTTTCTGTTTTCTATGTGAGTCAGGAAACAAAAGTATTTGTCCATGTCAAGCCGTAAGTGCAGCACTGAGAGAAGGTGTGTGTGCTTGTGTTATGAAATAAAGTTTCTGTTATAACTGTGATGTGAGCTTTGCTAAGGGTTAGGGTTAGACCCAGTAAACACTTTGGGTTGATGCTGCTTCTCTTTTTGTCCCTTCTGTGTTAAAGTGACTCAAATCTTCTGCTTTCAGGCCAGCAAAGTTCTCATGAGCTGTGTTTAGTTCTGAGGTTAAGGTCTCAGCATTCTGCTGGATCGCCATCCAAAAATACGCAGCCTGGGGTAATAATAATAATAATAATAATGAAGGCAAGGATGCATCTTGGCAGATTTGAAATGTTCCGATTGCAGCTCCAAATCACACAAGCAGACAGAAATAGACGCAGAGCTGAACAGAGGGTGTGGTGCCTTTGAGTCAGTGCATTTGGTCTTATTTTGACTTGAATCTGTCCTTTTAAATAACAAGTTCTAAATGTTTTGTATTTGAGAACAGTGTTATATTCAGCTTGGAAATTAAACTACGGCTTTGAGCACAGACAAACTCTGGCCAGTGGAGAAACGGCTGCATGCTATTGCAGTAGAGCAGTCCCATTCTGATGAGCTGCAGTGATGAATACTGACAATTCACACGACCTATGCTGCCTAAGTCCCAGAACCTCGGGGTCAACACAAAGCTGTGACTCTGTTCACATCAGTGGGGCCTCCTGTTTATGCAGTGCACATCATGTACCACCGTGTCCTCTCAGTGATCAGTATGCAAAGCATTCAAGAAACTGCATCAGTGATGTCTAAACGGGGACATCCTCTTTGATGCATGGGTCACCCACTCAGCTCTGCCACAGCCCATCCTAGTTCTCGTCATTTCAGGAGACAGTCAGTAACCGATTATGTCCTCCAGCAGTCTACGCCTGAGAACTGAAAGCTCCACCTCCTGCTCTACTTTTAGGAACCAGACCTGAGGTCTGACAGCCAGGTGTTCTGTTGGGAACATCTGGAACGAGGAGATCTCTAATAGAGGAATTTTAGTGTTGCCTCTCAGAATTACAGAAAAACACAAGATCGTGATACGTGGGTCACATCTAGAAAGTAACGAGGTGAGATGTTGCCAGGTTTTGTAAAACCTGAAACATCTGAGTGTGTTGTGATCAGATACTAGCTCAACATCTGTAGAATTGAGCATTCAGCATTTGCTTATGTAATGAGCTGTAGATGCTCATCCAGTGTTTACTGATAGTCATTATAATCCTTTCAGAGATTCATGAGAGTATTAGCTGATAAATGAACACACCGACATGTAACAACAGCAGCCTTTATCTTCTTGGTGGTGGATGATAAAAAGACCTCCAGAAGACCAGCCAACCACTCAGCTAAATGTTGATAAAGCTGTAGTTCGTAGCATGACACCAGCAAGGAGAGTATGAGAAGGTTTTGAAATTTCAACGGCTATAGCTCCACCTCCTGGAAGGAACTGAAAGCCACACCTCATACCATGCATGCACACATTGTAGCACTAATGGAGGACCACTGTGGCTGCATGTTTCTGAAATGTTCCTGCTCAGACACACCTGATTGTAACTGCTGAATTATCTCCTCAGCCTTCATCGGGTTCTGCAGGAGCTGCTAATCACTTGTTTCAATCAAATATGCAGTGTTCAAGCAGGGGAACATCTAAAACTGGCAGGAATCCACTACTCGTGATGGCGGCACACACCCACTTACCCCTACTGCACACTGGAAGCATCAGCGGTGCGGAACGGCAGCGGAACGTCGCTGCTTCAAATAGAATCCATCATAGTGTGTGGGGGTGATTCAAACCAGCTTCGAAGTGGCAATTTTCAGACGCGTCCCAGAAGCGGCATGCAGCGCCGCTAAAGATAGGATCGAGTTCTATTTTTGCCGCGTGCTGCTTCTGGGATGCGTCAATTTCCGCAGTTAACACAGGGCTAGACAGGAAATCACACTCGGTTTCAGTGTAAAATGCCTGATAATTTTCAAAATAAATGTCTATTGCAGCGATGCGATTTCATATCTATGTAGATCACGTCTATACGTGTGACCTCACGGCTTATTAACTTACCGCATCGTTCGAGAAGTGCAGTGGTGTGATTTTCATGGCTTTAATCCTGGCAGTGGAGAGGAACAACATTATATATGACATCACACAGCAATGTCACACGTGAGTTCCTTCTTTTTGGTTTAATGGCGGATGGCATAAACAAACCATGACCTTTGAAGTCTCGAGGGATCTTGTGATCTCACGAGTTAAGCGAGGAAGATGGCGGACGTCTCGAGGGATTTTGTGATTTTGCGAGTCCCGCGGCGGTGTAGCCACTTCGCGGCTGAGATTCTCCTGGTGTGCACTGGCAAGCAGCAAAAATCGCAAGTAAACCGCTGCCGTTCCGCGACACTGATGCTTCCAGTCTGAAGGCTGAATGCTACACTAATCAGTTAGCTCCAATACACAAAAGACATATCTCTTTTCATTCCCCTCTCTCTTCTTCCACTGTTAAGCCAGGTGTAGCTACACTGTGCAACTTTTTCAGTCATTGTATTCAGCTCCGTTCTGTGTGAGCGGTTCTAACCTCACCAGGGACGAGCAGAATTTCAAATATTTTTGATTTTCATGTGACCACACGATTACCAACAGAGCTGGTCTTTAGGTGGTCTACAGGTGTTAATCTTATTTTTGTTGCCCTCTGCACGACCTCAAAGATTCTCGCACGAGATGAATGGGCCAAACATCGGTCAATGTACGTTCGGCTTAAGTTTGAATTTTACAGACTCACATTAATTCAATGCAGGTTGAGTTAGCATTCAAGTTGGATGGTGTTATCATAGATATGCATATAAACAGTAGATGGCAAAAGCGGGAGTCGAGGGCGTACCTGAACGGCGGCCATCTTATGTCAGACAGCAGACATTCCGATCTCAATGGTAGCAGATGGAAGGTGAGTGAACAACTTAAACAAAAACACTCATAACTCGATGAAATATTAACAGATTTACAAGCAGGCTGCATTATTACAAACCTTATAACACATAGGCTTGATAGGACATACTTGCACATTTTTAAATTAATGGGCCAAATCCATCAAATTTTACAGCCACATCTCTGGCGTTTATAACAAGTCAAACCGTTTGAAAATCGGTTGAAAATTGAGCAAGTTAGAGTTATTTAAATAGTACATGCACCATTGACACCAATGTTACGAAAGGGGGCAGCTGTCTGAAGTAAGATGGCCGCCATGTTGTTACGTCACTCCATTGGTGAACAGCGTGGGTGAGCCATCTGGTGTACATATCTATGGGTGCATGCTGGGAACTGGAGTGCATTTTCATTGGTTTAGAGCGCCCTCTTGTGGACGCACACCTCTACTGGTCAACGCTGCTCACGTAAATGAATGGTTTGGCTGTAGAGGCCAAGGGACGGACTTTGGGGAAATATAAATGACAAAAGATTACCTACTTTATACCATAGAACAGGGTCAGATCACTTTTAACATTTTTAAGTTATTTTAGAACTTTTAAACTGAGTACACCAGACTCCAGTTAATAATCTGATCCCTTTAACCCTAGCCTCCACAGAATCAGACATGTTTGTACCATGACATAGAAATGCTCCTGACCACCACAGCCATGAATAGCAGCTAGCAGTTGTATGCATATGTGTATATATACATGCATGTGTGTGTGTGTATTCTTGTTCTTTCTATGTTATTTCTTTCTTTTTTTCCCCCTATTTTTTCATTACTTATTAATTGAATCACTTTGTTCTAAGTTAACTTATTATTATATTGTTGTTTCATTTCTATTAATGTTATTTTAGTTAAAAGGGGCAGATAACATAAGTTTTCTTCTTTCTGTCCCCTTTTCATTTTGGCTTTAGTAATTTAGTTTTGTATATTGATATTAATGTGCATAAAGGAAATAAAGTTTTGGGAAAAAAAAAGCTAGAGGCAGAGCCAAATGCACAGTAACAGAAATGTGCCTCTAAATAAAAACCTCCATATAAGCAAATCAATGACAAACAGGTATGTAAACCAGCTGATCTTAGTAAATCCGAGAATATAAAGATGATTTAATTTCAAGTGTGGAATCACAAACACAGCAGAAACATTTAGAATCTGTCAGTTCAGAGCTAATAACCCAGCTGAGTCAAACTGTAAACAGGAAATAACAAATTCTCACCCTAGAAGAGGCTGCAAAATGTTGGTGATCAGCAGGAAGATTCAGGTGATGTCTGGTTAATTTAGTTAAGTCTGGGTGTTAGTTAAGTTTAGTTAAAGGCGTGGTTCACTGAAAAAGCATTTTTAATGATTATTTCTGATTATAATCAGTCACTCTGAGTGTTTCATGCAGGCTGAACATGAAAATAGTCTCCTCCACCTACCTCCTGCATTAGCTTCTGATAGAAAATAGACGGTGAAACTCTAGGATTAGAAAATCCTGACAGATCTACGTCACACTGTCACTTAACATTCATGGACTCACCCATCTTGACTCACGACGGGGAAGGCTGTTGTTGGTTTAGCGTCCAGGAATCAGCAGAGAACGTCTGGGCTAGTAGAAGCTAACCGTTAGCATTAGCAACTCCACCACACTGCAGAACTCCTCCAGGCTTGTGTTATTAGTGGAGATAAAACATCAACGTTGCAGAGCAAACAGAGTCAGTGGTAGAGTCGTGTTGCTGTTAGCCAATCAGAGGAGAGATGTTCAAATATTAGGAAATAAGACTCCTGTCGTCTGCAGCTACTTTCTCCTCCAGCTGACTTCCAGAAAAAAGCTCATAACAGCTTTTTTCCCCCTGAGTACACCTTACAAGGCATTCATTCCTACTAGAGACCACTTCAAATGTATTGATTAAATATGTGAACCGCACCTTTAAACCTCATCTCCCTGTTTTCTACACATTCAGAAATCTCTCTAAAAGGCTTCATTAGTGGAGATTTGTTTAGGGCACATATGCAGACTTTGGCTTTTGGGACCCTGATCCTGCAGACCCGTCAGAGTACACGATGAAGAATGTGTAAGCGGAAATGGGAATGGGACAGCTCATGTGTTGTGCAGAGCAAATGCAGAGGACTTCAATGTGACTTCAATTAATATGTTTGGAGTTATTTCCTGGAGCGGTCAGCCAGGAGGATGTTCAGCTTTCTCCCACTGCCCTGAACTGTACCATGTCCCATGAGTAAAATATGTTCTAACACTAAAAAAGAAATCTGTTTTAGGTGTTTTTAGTGTGAGGGTGTCTCAGAAGAATACAGTGATGGGGCTTTCCTGACTGATGTCTGGGCCAGTGACCAAGGCAGACACCAAAGACGGCCATTGTGTGAAATACAAAGAAGGCCTTAGGAAATAATCAGGGCAGAGTGGCTGTGTCAGGAACTCACATCAATATTTTGTAGCAGAGGCACAGGCTGATCCTTCACAAACCACCCACTACTTCTGGCACATGAATGAGCCAATAGACTGCAGGGCCCAAACAAATCCCAACAAAGATGATTTATGAACGAGAGACATCCTTCAAGTCTCCTTGCTTTGTTGCAGCAAAACCTAACTAAATCTGTTGTCTGTCCTATCAGATAAAAGATGACAGATAGAAAACTTTAGGGAACAAAGCAAAGGGAGTCCTTCAGTCTCTTTTAAAATAGATACAAGATATTTTGGAAGGATGCCCCATTTGTTCGCTGTGGTGTCAGGAAATACATCTGTTAACAGAGACTATGGAGCCCCACAGCATCTGGACTGTAAACTATTATTTAGTTCATAGAACAAAGGAAAGCTAAGTAAGCATTTAGCCCCAGCTGTAACCCCAGTGAGGGATGAGGAGACTAATCCAGTCCTCCAGTCAGTAGTTTCTTTATTTATTGGTTCAGTGAGTAGTTCTCCATGCTGTGAGGGTAAATCCTCTTCTACCTGCAACAGGGTTTCACTCAGTACTTCAGCACCAGTGTATGAAGGTAAAATATTCCTCTGGTCCTCATGTTGACAAAGATCCTTCTGGAAACTTGTTGAGCAGGTGAATCACAATCAAGAGGTCCAGGATGGAGATGAGGTATTTACCCCAGTGAGAAGGAAACCCAACACCTGTGGCTCCACGTTCCCATCAGGGAGGGAGTGTCCAGCGGGCATCTTTTCTTCCCAGTATATTCCATTTGATTCAAATATTCCAAACATTTCATCAGCTGCAGGCGTTGGGCGTGATCAACAACCCTTACTGGGTGGCAGGGCCGTGGGTGGAGGAGGAGACCAAGAGGGCAAACGGTGGAAAAAAAGTGCCAATCAGTGGGATGGAGCCAGCTTTGGGAGCCAGACAACCCTGTGTTGGTGCAGCTGCTTGAACTGTTGTCTCATAGCAAGATGGTCCTGGCTTCAATTCCCAAACTGGAGTTTTTATGGTCTCCTGTGTATTACACCAGTTAGACCAACTTCTTCCCACTGAACAAAATTACACAGATTGGGTTAATCGATAACTCCAAATGGACCCTAGGGGTGTGTGTGTGTGTGTGTGTGTGTGTGTGTGTGTGTGTGTGTTCAGATTTAGCCCCACCTCTCGTCCAGTAACCACTGGAGATGATCACCAGCTCCCTCAAGACCCTGCGCAGTGATTATAATAGCAGATCCTCACATAGAGACCAGGGCACCCTTCTGCAGCTAGGCCTGTGAGGGGCACTCTGACAACTACTTTTTGATCAAGTCTTGGCTCCTGGGCTTTGACCAGGCTCCGCCCAAAAGACAACAGGAAGCCACTTCCACCTGGGCCCATCACCAGCTTTCTTTTCTTCTTCTTCTATACAGCCACGAGAGTCGTCTCAAGGCACTTCACAAAGTAACCATTCCAACTGAGTTCAGTTCATTATGCCAATTAGTTAAACGTTTCCATGTAAGGGAACCCAGTAAATTGTATCGAATCACAGATCTGTGTCAACAATCCTCATACTAAGCAAGCATGTAGCGACAGTGGAGAGGAAGAAACCTCCAACAGAACCTGGATCAGTATGAGCAGCCATCTGTCACGACTCACTGGGGTTTTGAGAAGACAGAGAAGACACACACACATGCACACCATTTATACCAAGTAGTGTTTCTGGAAGAGAAGCCATGTAACTGGGAGGTGGGCTGGCCCATCTTGTGGAATGTCACCTGTCGACTGTGGGAATGGAGCTGGAGCCAGTTAAGCTACACCAGATAGCTTTAGCTGTTTTCACGTCCATGCAGAAGTTAATCTGTGGAACCCAGCACTGAGAAGGAGGATGGACTCTCTCCAAAAGGGTTAATGATCTGTACTTGTATAATGCTTTCTCGAGCACAGGGATTCTAAAGCACTTTACACTACATTCACACACACATTCACACACTGGTGGTGATGAGCTACAACGTAGCCACAGCTGCCCTGAGGCACACTGAGAGAGACAAGGGTGCTGAACACAGGCTCCCTTCGACCACCACCAGAAGTGTCTTGCTCAAGGACACAAAGACTGACATGGAGGGAGCCTGCGTTCAAACTGGTAACCCACTGATTACAGAGCAATTTCCCAACTCATGAGTCACCGTCACTCCTACTACTCTGGAGTTGTCCCTGTATGAGCACTCCAGACACGGATCTCTCCTCACAGCTAAAAATGGAGAAAAGGTCCATCCATCCTATCAGTTCAACAGTAAGGCATGTTAACCATGCTCTGTGTGATTAGAATCTCACCTAATGCCTTTCTCCTCAGCTCTACTACAGCTTAACTGCTTTTGTTAAACTGTGAATTTAACTGGAACAGCAAAAAAGAATGTCATCATTCAGTCAAGTGTTTGTTACAATCAAGACATGCTTGACATGCAGCTCTAACCCGCGGCAACCCCCTGCTCTGAGGAATGCCAGCTGCTAGAGTCTGGGTCACTATAGAATGTGCCCATTGTCATCACTGTCTACCAGCTCTGACTCCGTGACATTTACGTATTTTGTCTAAGTGAAAGCACTCAGAAGGCATTGGTTTTGAATCAGTATTAAATTAGGACAAAGAGGAAAGACATTTCCAGTGATGGCAGATGTTTGGGATTGTGTGCTCCATCAAACAGATGTCAGTTCTAGTTTAAAAAAGTCAAAGTTCATTTTAGACCAGACCTTGTATTGATTGAACAAAGACATGTTTTTATGAACAGATTATGTTTTTTTTATTCTTAGGAACTCGACTAATTTTTATTTTAGAATATTTGGTTAAATATTTATTTGCAGGGATGTGAAAAGTTGTGATTGACATTTATCTTCATCAAAGCTTGTCTGATAAGCATCTCAACAACATAATTACTGAAACATCACCAGAATCTTTGGAGTCTCGTTCATAGAACCAGAAAACTTCATCTTCCTTGGTGTTGTTGTCTTTTGATGTGCTGTCAGCGTGTTACAGCTTAGTTTTTATGAATCATTCTACCAGTCTTCTGGTTCAGTAGCTTTTGTTTACCTGGATATCAGCATTATGCTCTTGTATAACAGCTGTTAAAAATAAAAACACACCAAGAGCCAACAGACAAATGTAGCAGCCACTGGTGCTGGAAAGTCCCAACAAGATCCATGCAACCATTGATTGATCATACTTTAAAGAGGTTCAAGAACAGGGAATCAAGATGGCAGCTGAAGACGTGCGCAGTGGGGTTCTCACCTTATTTTTCACTTAAAAGTGTTTTTTGGTCTCCTGTGGCACCTGTGGCAAGGCTGAGTGAACATCTCCCCAACTGCAAAATGCACTCTAACAACATGCATCAACACCACATTGGAGCAGGCAGAGGGACACTAGGGGTCTTCTCACACCTCTGTTCTCGGTTTGCTGCTCGGGGGTGGAGACTAGGAGTGGGAGCTGGCTGTCTGGTTGGGGTCTGGGGTGGTGGGTTGCTTTGCTCTGCGTTTGGCGGGGTTGCCTGTTCATCATTACCCCAGTAAGAACGGGACCATTTCTGAGTCCGGTAGTGGTTGTGCCCTGTGTGCAGCTGTATCAGACCAGAGTGTGTAGGGTGTGTATGGGGAGTGTGAGTGGTTATTTGCCGTGCATTCTTGTGTGTCTTTAGGTTGAATGTATTAATGTGTGAGCATGAGGGTGGGAGTGTGTGACTGTGTTTGTGTGAGTTTGTGTGCCTATCTGTCAGGTAGAGTCTTGGACTCCTCCCCTCTCCTGGGAGATCTTGTGGTGCTACATCTTGACCTACCCTCCCCCTGCCACATTTCCTGCTGGTGGGTGATGCCTCGGTGCGGCTCGCTCCTGGTAGCTGCCTGGTCTCCCTAGCGGCGGTCTCCCTGGGGTTTCTACGCTCTGGGGGAGACCTCTGGATCTCTGGGCTTGGATCTCCTGCATCCTCCACGGATTTTTGGGGGCAGGTCTGTGGCCTCTTACACTCACTATTGGACATTCCTCTAGAGAAACCTTACATACACAAACGCGTGTACACAACACAGGTGCTCACATGGTGCTCTCACAAGTATGGGCTTGGGTGTTTTTAACACATAACCTAAGGCTGTGGTTGGCACTATATGCACTAGGATTTATTACCGTGTGCTTTTTCAGCAAAAATTGCTGCTGTTATACATCCTCATGTTGTTGGAGCAGTGATGTTTTGGTTCTGTTGTATTTTGGTGCGTCCCCTTTTTTCTCTCTCTCTTTCTTCAGGTCTAGACACGGATTCTTTTGCATCCTTTATTGTTTATTTTTGAGAAGCCTCCCTACCTCTTCCTTTCCTCTCCCCCCTTTTTCTTTCATTTCCATCTCCGTTTTCGTTGGGATTTAAAACAACCGAAAGCATTTCTAATAAAGTTTTGATATCATGGTGGGGCATTTTAGCTGAATCTATAACACTCCACCTGTGAGAGAAAAACTGTAAGGCTTGTTTATTCAGTTCAGTTTTATTCAGTTCAAAGTGGTGCAGCGTTTGCATTGGTCCAAAGACAGATTGTCTAAGATTCAACCAGACTTTGTCCCGACGTGCGAGCATTGCAGACCTGCCACACTTCTTCACATGTTCTGGACTTGCCCAACACTACAAGAATATTGGTGGTTTATTTTTGATGCACTCTCTAAGATTTGTGGAACCACTGTGCGCCCGGACCCTTTGATTGCATTGCTTGGAGTGGTCACAGCGGACGCTTCTTTGGATAAAAGCCAACTAAACATGATTGTTTTCTGTTTTTTGTTGGCCAAGAGACTCATATTGGAAGGATTCTCATTCGCCAGCATACAGACATTGGGTTGGGGAGATTATGAGTCATGTTGTTCTGAAGAGAATTAGACATTTTTTGATGGGCTTGGTGGAAGATTTTAATGTTATGTGGTTTTTATTTATGTCTTATTTTGAGAATGTACCTGTTAATAATTTGTGTGATCTTTTTTTTTTTTTTTTTGTAAAATTTGTGTTTATATTAGGGTCTGGTATCAAACTGAAACCTGTTTTGTGTTTATTTTTGTTGTATCCAGCATAGCAGGGTGGGTGGGGTTGGGGGTTTGTTATGATTTGTGTTTTGTTAAAAAAATGATGTCAAAATTCAATTTAAAAAAAAACCTAAAAAAGAAAGAAGTTCAAGAACAACGACATGAGCCACCCCCACCTGGCTCTCACGCATGGAATAATGCAAAAGTTGGCATCCCTGGCATTGTTCCACAGTTAGCAATATTGTGACCCACATCTCCATTGGATTTTCTTGTTTTAACACAGTATAATGATGTTACATTTACCTTTAATTACTGACGGTTTCGGCGACTACTGTCGCCATCTTCAGAGTCACGCCGACTTGACGGCGTCACTTCCGCTGTTTATTTGCAGGCAGTAAGGGGCGTTGCCGCCCCCTACTGCCTGCGCCTTCCTGGTCGATCACCACGTCCCATGAATGATCCAGCGTGTACACTCCTTCATCCCTATTCATGGTCCTGGGTCCACGTCTCCTTATCTCGATCGCTTCCTTTATCCATCGTCTGTATTTTTGTTGTTCTGTTGTTATGATCTGTGTGCTGTCCCAGTCCATTATATGGTTTTCTCTTGTACAGTGGTCTGTTATGGCTGATTTCCTTATTGTGTTTTCTGCTTCCTCTTTGGCTGCTCTGGTGTGCCTTCGGCTTGTTTCTTTTTCACATTCCTTTTTNATGTGGAAAGGGTGGTAGCCGACGGCGGGGACCTTGGCGGTCTGATCCTCGGCTACAGAAGCTGGTTCTAGGTACGTGGAATGTCACCTCTCTGGTGGGGAAAGAGCCGGAGTTGGTGTGTGAGGTTGAGAGGTTCCGACTAGATATAGTTGGACTCACCTCAACGCATGGCTCTGGCTCTGGAACCAGTTTCCTCGAGAGGGGTTGGACTCTCTACCACTCTGGAGTTGCTCCCACTGAGAGGCGCCGATCAGGGGTGGGCATACTTCTTGCCCCCCATCTTGGTGCCTGTACATTGGGGTTTACCCCGGTGAGCGAGAGGGTAGCCACCCTCCGTCTTCGGGTGGGGGACGGGTCCTGACTGTGGTTTGTGCTTATGCACCAAACTGCAGCTCAGACTACCCACCCTTTTTGGAGTCCCTGGAGGGGGTGCTGGAAAGCGCTCCTTCGGGTGACTCCCTTGTTCTGCTGGGGGACTTCAATGCTCACGTGGGCAATGACAGTGAGACCTGGAGAGGTGTGGTTGGGAGGAACGGCCCCCCTGATCTGAATCCGAGTGGTGTTTTGTTATTAGACTTCTGTGCTCGTCATGGATTGTCTATAACGAACACCATGTTCAAGCATAAAGGTGTCCATATGTGCTCTTGGCACCAGGATACCTTAGGCCGCAGGTCGATGATCGATTTTGTTATCGTTTCATCTGATCTGCGGCCGCATGTCTTGGACACTCGGGTGAAGAGAGGGGCGGAGCTGTCAATTGACCACTACCTGGTGGTGAGTTGGCTTCGATGGTGGGGGAAGATGCCGGTCAGACCTGGCAGACCCAAACGTGTTGTGAGGGTCTGCTGGGAACGTCTGGCAGAGTCTCCTGTCAGAAGGAGCTTCAATTCCCACCTCCGACAGAACTTCGAACGTGTCCCGGGGGAGTCAGGGGACATTGAGTCCGAATGGGCCATGTTTCGTGACTCCATTGTCGAGGCGGCTGACCGCAGCTGTGGCCGCAGGGTGGTCGGTGCTTGTCGTGGCGGTAACCCCCGAACCCGCTGGTGGACACCAGTGGTTAGGGATGCTGTCAAGCTGAAGAAAGAGTCCTATCAGGTCTTTTTGGCCTGTGGGACTCCGGAGGCAGCTGATAGGTACCGGCAGTCCAAGCGGAATGCGGCTCGGGTGGTCGCGGAGGCAAAAACCCGGGCATGGGAGGAGTTCAGTGAGACCATGGAACAAGACTTCCGTACGGCTTCGAAGAGATTCTGGTCCACCATCCGGCACCTCAGGAGGGGAAAGCAGTGCACTACCAACACTGTTTACAGTGGGGAGGGTGTGCTGCTGACCTCGACTCGGGACGTTGTGAATCGGTGGGCCGAGTACTTCGAAGACCTCCTCAATCCCACCGGCACGTCTTCCAGTGTGGAAGCAGAGTCTGGGGACTTTGGGTTGGGCTCTCCAATCTCTGGAGCCGAGGTCACTGAGGTGGTCAAAAAACTCCTCAGTGGAAAGGCTCCGGGAGTGGATGAGATCCGCCCGGATTTCCTTAAGGCCCTGGATGTTGTGGGGCTGTGTTGGTTGACGCGGCTCTGCAATATCGCATGGACATCGGGGGCAGTTCCACTGGACTGGCAGACCGGGGTGGTGGTCCCCCTATTTAAAAAGGGGGACCGCAGGGTGTGTTCCAACTACAGGGGGATCACACTCCTGAGCCTCCCTGGTAAGGTCTATTCAGGGGTTCTGGAGAGGAGGGTCCGTCGGATAGTCGAACCTCGGATCCAGGAGGAGCAATGCGGTTTTCGTCCTGGCCGTGGAACACTGGACCAGCTCTATACCCTTGGGGGGGTCCTGGAGGGTGCGTGGGAGTTCGCCCAACCAATCTACATGTGTTTTGTGGATTTGGAGAAGGCGTTCGACCGCGTCCCTCGGGGGGCCCTGTGGGGGGTACTCTGGGAGTATGGGGTACCAGGCCCCTTGATACGGGCTGTTAGGTCCCTGTACGACCAGTGTCAGAGCTTGGTCCGCATTGCCGGCAGTAAGTCGGGCTCGTTTCCGGTGAGAGTTGGACTCCGCCAAGGCTGCCCTTTGTCACCAATTCTGTTCATAACTTTCTACGTTCCTACCCTCACCTATGGTCACGAGCTTTGGGTAGTGACCGAAAGAACGAGATCGCGGATATGAGTTTTCTTCGCAGGGTGGCTGGACTCTCCCTTAGAGATAGGGTGAGAAGCTCGGCCATCCGAGAGGGGCTCGGAGTAGACCCGCTGCTCCTCCACATCGAGAGGAGCCAGTTGAGGTGGCTCGGGCATCTGATTAGGATGCCTCCTGGACGCCTCCCTGGTGAGGTTTTCCGGGCACGTCCAACCGGGAGGAGACCCAAAGGAAGACCCAGGACACGCTGGAGAGATTATGTCTCTCGGCTGGCCTGGGAACGCCTTGGGATTCCCCGGGAGGAGCTGGCCCAAGTGGCTGGGGAGAGGGAGGTCTGGGCTTCCCTCCTTAGGCTGCTGCCCCCGCGACCCGACTCCGGATAAGCGGCAGGAAATGGATGGATGGATGGATGGACCAGGTACCCTGAGTTGTTTCTACAGCTGAACTCTGAGTAACTGTGACATTTTTAACCACATGGACCTGAAACTGGGAATCAGGACTTCCCAGCATGCTGGTGAAGTGGTTGGTGTATGAGCAGCACAACTCCACACTTCTACACTCACACTGATTTCTACATGAAGGGTAATCTACTACCAATAAAACTAGTCTCATCCTAAAAGATTGAAGTAATTAGCAAAGTGAACTGAAGATGAAACTGAACCCAAAGATCTTGCTTTTACCGCGCTCCGCTGCAGCTCCTCTGTTCTCTGCTGTAGAAGTGAGTTTGTCTCAGCCACCTGCTTCTCCAGGTCAGTCCGACACACAAAACACAACGTTAGTCAACAAGGAACAAGTGATAAAGCTAAAAGACGTAATTATACAACTAGCTGCTCCAGCTGCTGTCTCTGGAACATCATCAGCTAGAAGAAATGAGGAGACAGGTCAGCGAACCTACCAGCCTGTCCTGAAGCATCCGTTTGTCCGTCTGCAAACAGGTGACTCTTCCTTCCAACCTGCTGACCTTTTCCTGACTTTGCTGCTCCAATAAACGCAACTGCTGGTCCAGAAAAGCCTTTTCAGCGGTCCACTCACCTCGCTGCATCAGACACAACAGAGACTTCGTGTGAATGAGTGGGTCAGGCAGGATTGATTTCTGCTACAAACGTTAGCTAGACGGCTTTGTCAGAACGCTTTAGACACTGGTAAGAATTTGTTCTAATTCTTTAGCCGTCTTATAATTTCCAATGTTCTTTAATTTTTGATTTGATNGCACAGGAAAAAAATGGAAAATGAAAAAGAGCATTATCTTAAGCCTAATTTATACTTCTCCGTCAGCTCCCTGAGGCAAAGACACGCACGCATTGACGGAACCGTTTTGCTTTCGAACTTCTCCGTCACCTGGAGAGCGCTGCAAAGCAGTTCCCCGCCAGGACAACAGAGGGCGTAGCGCTTTTCTGGGGTATCCTGTCATGTATCCGGTCCAAAATAGTGCATTTACAGTTTATATTTGCAGTTTATATTGTGCTTTTTTGCATTTAAGATACTTTTTAACACGGACAAACTTGTCACTCATTCTCCTCCACCTCTTCATGTGCTTGTCACCTCTAAACCTACGTTTCCCGTCATTTCCGTCCACAAATAAAACGCTTTCTGTGTATCTTTATACTATTCCAGTCATGGGTGAATAAACGTTCATATTTTCGGAGTTTTACCGCGAGGTATTCTTCAAGCTGCTCCGTGTTTGCCGCTAGATATCGTCGGCTCTCGTTTTATTTTTTGAGGCGGAGCTGGTGACGTATTTAAAGAAGCAGCGTTCTGACCAATCACAAGCTTGCGTTCTCCGTCTCGTTGGACGGATGTTTAGAAAAGAGAGATCAACTCCTTCCTACCTTGCAAGCCTGCTGGAGAGGTCTTGCAACGACGGATCATGGCGGTACGTCCGTCCGTACTGACAAAAATGGAGAAGTATAAATTGTACCCAGTGCATTTTTGTTGTCAACAGAGATCTGGAGATGTCAGTGCTCACTGTCAGCTGGCTGTCCAGCTCCGCCTGAGGGAGGAAATTAAGACTTATAATGCAGATCCTCTCTGGAGTTGTCTAATACCTGAACAGGTTACCTACACTATTATCACCAGTTACCTGGTAGACCAGTGTGTGAGTGTCCTAATTAAACGTGTTACCAGGTACCCTGAGTTGCTTCTACAGCTGAACTCTTAGTAACTGTGACATTTTTAACCACATGGACCTGAAACTGGGAATCAGGACTTCCCAGCATGCTGGTGAAGTGGTTGGTGTATGAGCAGCACAACTCCACACTTCTACACTCACACTGATTTCTACATGAAGGGTAATCTACTACCAATAAAACTAGTCTCATCCTGAAAGATTGAAGTAATTAGCAAAGTGAACTGAAGATGAAACTGAACCCAAAGATCTTGCTTTTACCGCGCTCCGCTGCAGCTCCTCTGTTCTCTGCTGTAGAAGTGAGTTTGTCTCAGCCACCTGCTTCTCCAGGTCAGTCCGACACACAAAACACAACGTTAGTCAACAAGGAACAAGTGATAAAGCTAAAAGACGTAATTATACAACTAGCTGCTCCAGCTGCTGTCTCTGGAACATCATCAGCTAGAAGAAATGAGGAGACAGGTCAGCGAACCTACCAGCCTGTCCTGAAGCATCCGTTTGTCCGTCTGCAAACAGGTGACTCTTCCTTCCAACCTGCTGACCTTTTCCTGACTTTGCTGCTCCAATAAACGCAACTGCTGGTCCAGAAAAGCCTTTTCAGCGGTCCACTCACCTCGCTGCATCAGACACAACAGAGACTTCGTGTGAATGAGTGGGTCAGGCAGGATTGATTTCTGCTACAAACGTTAGCTAGACGGCTTTGTCAGAACGCTTTAGACACTGGTAAGAATTTGTTCTAATTCTTTAGCCGTCTTATAATTTCCAATGTTCTTTAATTTTTGATTTGATGACAGCAGAGAGGATAAGTCGAGACTGCCCGTAACAAATAAACCTTTATGTGCTGATTAACCAGAGTCCCACAGTTTGACATTATGAATGTGAAACTAAAATCCCCCAGCTGTCAGTCCTTCAGTCCCTTGGTTAATGAACTAAAATTACAACAACTGTTCTGCTGCCTGCTGGCTGTGGACCGACCACATGGAGACGTGTTTCATAGCTGCACGCCTGTGTNCTGTTCTTGCAGTGTTGATCTGTGTTTCCTAAAAGTGGACTGATGATTTTACTGATGTCTCTTGCCATGTTGTACGTTGGTGTTCCTATACTATCTACTATTGGTCTCAGAGGTGTACCTTGTTTGTGTATTTTTGGTGTTCCGTATATCCTTGGTATGATGTTGGCTGTTGGTATCCATTGTTTGTACATTTTTTCTGTTATTTTTCCTTTTTCCTGTAGTGGTTTTAATAATTTTTTCATGGTCTTTTTAACCTCTTCGGTTGGATCTTTTTTCTGAGTTTTGTATGTACTCTTGTCTTCAAGTAGTTGTTCCATCTGTTGCTTATATTTTTCTTTGTCCATTATTACTGTTGTCCTTCCTTTGTCTGCCGGTAATATGATGATGTGCTCATTTCTACCTAATGTTTTCATGGCTGTTCTCTCTTCTTTTGTGATGTTGCTGTGTTGAATTTTACTGTTTTTTAATATTCCTATGACATCATTTTTTAGCTCTGCTTTTTTCCCTATGTCTGTTATTTGCTGGCATGCTATCTCTGTTGCTACTATGAACTCGTCATATGGGATGTGTTTTGGGGTTATTGCATAGTTTAGTCCTTTTTTCAGTATACTTTCTTCTGCTTCTGTTAATTTGTGTTGTGAAAGGTTGCAAATCCAGTTGTTTGGCCCAGCGTTATCTTGTTCTGCTTTCTTCTTCTTTTTGTTTATTAGTTTGGTCAACTTCTCTATGTGTCTTTGTTTCACTATCTTGAATTCCTTTTCCTGCTGTTCCATCATATGTTCTTTTATTTGTGCTTCCATTTCTCTGCTTAATGTGTAGTTTCTTTTTAGCTCTAGGTATTTATTTTCTATTTGATTTTCAACTTGCTTTTGTTTTGTTATGACGTTTCTTATTCTTTCTTTGAGTAACGCTTTTTTTGCTCTCTCCATTATGTGTTGCGCTGTTTTTGTTTGTATCGGGGCTTTCACCTGTAGGCTTGGTGGGGTTATTTGTTCCTCTCGGCATCTTAGGTTGAAGCGTAGATGGTTCTTCAGACGTGCTCGTTTCAGATGTAATCGTTCCAAACAGCGGAAGTCCGTTATTCCTCGCTGTCCATATTCTTCTTTAAAACTTCTTGTTATGTTCTTCCTGTGTTCGTTTTTCATCTCCATTGGATTTTCTTGTTTTAACACAGTATAATGATGTTACATTTACCTTTAATTACTGACGGTTTCGGCGACTACTGTCGCCATCTTCAGAGTCACGCCGACTTGACGGCGTCACTTCCGCTGTTTATTTGCAGGCAGTAAGGGGCGTTGCCGCCCCCTACTGCCTGCGCCTGTGACCCACAGCTCTGGTGGCCTAGTGGTTTGAGTGTCTGCCCCGGGACTGGGAGATCGGGGTTCGAATCCCGGTCGAGTCATACCAAAGACCTTGAAAAATGGGACCCAATGCCTCCTCGCTTGACACTCAGTATTAAGGGGTTGAATTGGGGGGTTAAACCACCAAATAGTTCCCGAGCACGGCCACAGCTGCATCTCACCGCTCCCCACCATGGGGATGGGTTAAATGCAGAGATGTAATTTCACCATTGTGTGATGAATACTTGGGACTTTAACATTTATGTATTGCCAAAGTAGATTTAAGGTGCTGTGTCTTGCTCATGACGTGTTATACCAGCTTTTCTCAAAAGGAACGGTTTCCCAGCGGCCATTACAACATTACTATTTTATGCTGGAGAGCAGGGCAGAGATCAGACACCCCTTAAGCTGCCTTCAACGACAAGGTAAATGTAGTTTTGAATTCCAGAAGCCCGTTAAATACATTTGATCTGGTAAAGCAGCAACATGCAGGTTTTCATCACAGTGCTGAGTCTTCTCTAAAACACAACTCACACAGCATTTCATCAGAGAAAATGTGTCACGAATTTAACGGGTCATAAAATCTATGCGTGTATGTTTGTGTGTGTGTGTGTGTGTGTGTGTGTGTGTGTGTGTGTGTGTGTGTGTGTGTGTGTGTGTGTGTGTGTGTGTGTGTGTGTGTGTGTGTGTGTGTGTGTGTGCATTTATGTTTTGCGAGCCCAATTTGTCAGGTTACACACCCGCATTATGAGACCATTTGGTTTATGAGACCATTTTTGGTGGTCTCGTAATTCATGACTTTTAAAGTGCTGCAAATTTTTATAAAAGTAAAATCTAAATGTTGTTAGCTGATTAATACTGACTTTGTAACTGCTATTATCATTTTATTTAGTTATTTCAGCAACTTAAACTTTCTTTTGGTTTTCATGGCCAATTTAAAATTGGTTTCGTAAACCACGTCGTGTGTGTGGTATGCAGACCTCCAGGGTCTCATAACGCCCTTAGAATGTCACAGATGATTGTGTGTATTTTTTGATAGTTTTTATTTTATTTTTGAAGTGAGGCTTTTCTTCCATGGGTAAAATAGAACATGTTGACATACTTTTTGTGTTCACCAGATGCAAAGAATTCGTGCGTGTGGGATACAAACCACCATGTTGTCATGGTCTCATAAACCATTCAAAATGTCATAGTGGCATGTATGTATGTTCTGATAGGTTTTTCTTATTTTTTAAGTGAGCATTATCTTCCATGGGTAAAATAAAACATTTTGACATAGTTTTTGTGTTCAACAGATTACCTGTTTATGAGGAAATGTGTGTCCCCATAAACCACCACCAAGTCATAGTGGTTTCATAAACCATAAATGCACACATGTGTGTGTGTGTGTGTGTGTGTGTGTGTGTGTGTGTGTGTGTGTGTGTGTGTGTGTGTGTGTGTGTGTGTGTGTGTGTGCATTTATGTTTTGCGAGCCCAATTTGTCAGGTTACACACCCGCATTATGAGACCATTTGGTTTATGAGACCATTTTTGGTGGTCTCGTAATTCATGACTTTTAAAGTGCTGCAAATTTTTATAAAAGTAAAATCTAAATGTTGTTAGCTGATTAATACTGACTTTGTAACTGCTATTATCATTTTATTTAGTTATTTCAGCAACTTAAACTTTCTTTTGGTTTTCATGGCCAATTTAAAATTGGTTTCGTAAACCACGTCGTGTGTGTGGTATGCAGACCTCCAGGGTCTCATAACGCCCTTAGAATGTCACAGATGATTGTGTGTATTTTTTGATAGTTTTTATTTTATTTTTGAAGTGAGGCTTTTCTTCCATGGGTAAAATAGAACATGTTGACATACTTTTTGTGTTCACCAGATGCAAAGAATTCGTGCGTGTGGGATACAAACCACCATGTTGTCATGGTCTCATAAACCATTCAAAATGTCATAGTGGCATGTATGTATGTTCTGATAGGTTTTTATTATTTTTTAAGTGAGCATTATCTCCCATGGGTAAAATAAAACATTTTGACATAGTTTTTGTGTTCAACAGATTACCTGTTTATGAGGAAATGTGTGTCCCCATAAACCACCACCAAGTCATAGTGGTTTCATAAACCATAAATGCACACATGTGTGTGTGTGTGTGTGTGTGTGCGTGTGTGTGTGTGTGTTTTGCGAGGCATCCATCACAACTGTTTCTCTACATCTGAGTTGTTGTGTTGACAATCTAAAATACGACCTCATGGGCTTGATGCAGCTTCAGCGCTTCACTCATGTGAAGGAAACAGCTTTAGTTGGTTACATGGAGATTTTGACAGCGTTTAAGGCCTGAGTGATTCTACACATTTAAACAAACTCTGATGTTTTAATCTGAGGAAAACCTGTCAAAGTCTTTTGAAAAGAGAGCAAAAGTACTTCTTCCTTTTCTGAGGCACAGCTAGTCCCGCTGACATGTGGAGGGGATGAGCACTGACTCACAAACCTAGACGGAAAGCTTCCTGGAATGGCAATAACATCTTAAAACCTTTAGAATTTGTTTTATTTATTGGAGCTTTTAGTGCACAAAGAGGCCTAGTTATGAAGGGTGTTTAAAAAATAAACATCTCAAACATCTTAAGTTTCATATAGGTCAGGGGCATGAAGTTGATGATGTAATTTGTAATAAACAGTAATTAATAAATTAATCTTGTGCTTTCTACTTTAAAAACTCCTTCCAAACAGCAAAGAAATGCAGAATTAACAACAATTTGCCCATTAATAAAAGAAATTATTCATCTGGCTTTAAAACAAAGTTCAGATGGAAGAAGAAATAGTTTAGTTCTGACTGGATTCATGTTCTAACGGCTGAGTGGTCACAAAGTGGATTAAAAAAACTCCCATCTCTAAAATATTCCAGTGGTTCATGTGAATATTGTTTTATAAACCTGAACACCATCATAAATACCCTGATATTCTTACAGGAAGTGTGCTGCTGCTGTTTGAGCTGCTGGTAACTCCAACAGCGAGTCACTCTGACAACAATAGGGTGTAACATAATGGGATTAACAGTTGGCTCAAACTGCAACATTAAAGCTCTAGATATATGAATCTTTGTTACAATAACAGTCTACGAGCTAACTGTTACGTTTAAAAAACAACACACACTAGCTCATCTTGGGACGTGACATTAGATCAGGCCTGGTCCAGTCTGAGGGATGATTTTAAATTGTTGGAGGATTTTCAAAGCATGAGTAGTAGACTCATGGACAGCAGAACGTATGAGTTATTTTCAGGAAAGCAGGTATGGCTCCATCATCTCTCCACATCAGCTGATCTCAGTTAAAACCCTGTAACGTGTAAGATGACGGGTGATTTGCATTCCGTTGATGATCAGACTTTATTCGTTCTTATTTTATTCTGTATATTGAAGTTAAATGAGTTCCCATGAAGGATAAAAGACGTCCATCCCAGAACGTGTTGAGGTTTTAATGACCCGAAGGCCTCCGGCTCCATAGAAATGACTCAAATAGAATTCCCTTTCCCACATGTTGAATCAGCAGCGATCAGGCTGCAGAGCTGCAGAAAAGAACAAGTTACAAGTTGTAAACAAGACAGGAGACTCTGTATACTTGTAGTGACTCAGTTCGTATGAAGCTCTGCTGTTAGAGCATCAGTTTGCACTCAAGGTGTAGGTAAGACATTGGTTAGGTTATGAAACTGCTGTTTTAAAGCTCACAGGTCCTCACAGCTCTCATCCAAACCTCTGGAAAAAAACTAGATGTGATTCTTCCTCTACAGACAAGCGACGGAGACGGGGGTAACCGGACGTCCGGCATCATCAACAGCTCCGGCCGATCCCGCTGTCCTCAGGCGCAGGGATCATGTGGCAGAGCTCAGCAGGGTGAGTGTGAGGAGTTGAATATAAAAGTAGATTTACTGCCAGATGTTGGCAGAGTGGGCTGCATCTTAGCTGTAGAGAAGAAAGCAATGTGACCCAAAAGCCTGTCTGAGCGGGGACATGGCAGCAGGAGAGAGAAGATTTGGAAAAATAAAAAATCCAGTTTGTGGTGTCAGATTAAATCAGCAGACTCCCGGCTCCTTTCATACAAACATTACAGGATATGTAGGTGAATATAAAGTCAGCTATCAGACCTCTGATCTCTGTGTGAAGAACAAGCTGCAGGAAGTCCATTTTCTTTGATGAATCAGAAAATATGTTGAAGCAAAGTTCTGGTTCTGGTCTTTAGATTCTTGTGTTTGGTTTTGTTTGCCATGGTTTTGTGTTTCTGTGCCTGGTGGAATTGTTGAGTTTTAGTGTTGGTTTTTCTTTCCACACCCCCAACATGTTTGTCATCACTTCCCATATACTCTGTTGGAAATAAACACTTTGAAAACACATTAGATCTCATTTGGAATCAAACTCCTGCTGGATCTCCATGCTAATATGGAATGTGTCAGGAAGGAGATCTCACGATACATGGCTCTTTCTTTCCTTTATGCGGCTCAGTCATGTTTTAGGTGGTTTCCTGACCCAGGACATACAGAATCAAGAGGCGAGACACAAAGGTGAGTAAAATGTAACAAAAACGTTTATTTTAACAGAAGGAGCACCGTCCAAAGGGAGGTGATAGTCAGCAATCTGCTGGTCTGTGGGGAACGTCTAGAAACAGACAGGTTAGTTGCTGTGTGTGTGTGTGTGTGTGTGAGAGCTGGAGACAAATAAAACTGAGCTTACAGTCTCGTTGAGAGGAGTGCACTCATGAGGGGGAGAGGTCAGGTCTGAGAGTGGCGGCCAGGCTCAAGAGAATCTCCAATGGAACTTGGGAGAGGAATGCTCAGTAGGGTTTCTCAGGAGGAGGAGGAGGGAGTAGGATCCAGAAGAAAAGCAGGCAAGCGGGTCGGTTGGGTTGGAGGAGTGAGGCGTGGTCCAGAGGTGAACTCCTAGGTAGTGATGGTGGGCAGGTAAATGATGTCGCTGGTATCCTGGAAGCAAACTGAGAAACAGGAATAATTATCAGAGGCTCGAGAGAACAAGAAACTAGTACTAGAGGTAAGCGCTACTCGGGTTGAGCTGTGTACCAAGGTGAGTAATCAAGGTGTCTCACTCCTCCCTTCATACCCAGCAGGTTGATGTAGATCAGTCACAGCTGCCCGCTCCTCTGCACCGCCCACCTCTCCTCCGACCATGACAGGATCATTCGTCCCCTTAGCAGAAAAGCAGCCCCAAAGCATGATGTTTCCACGCCCCAACAAGGTAAATGTGGTTTTACATTTAAATGCTGAATAAATGGGTCATGGTTACATGGTCAGCTGTGTAGTCCTGACAGAAATGTGACGCCACTGCTCCACCTGAAGACCGGTGCTAGCCCGTCTGCTTCAGGACTCATTCAGGGTCAGAAGCTTATAACTTTGTCTTCCTGCTGTGGCTCAGGAGGTGTGAATGCTGGAGCTCTAACATACCTGCCTGTACATCGTCTTTTTTGGTGTTTCAGCATCACCTGAGAGTAAACAAGAATTCACACTGACTAAGGCATTGCTGTCATTAACGCTTTGCAACTGGGCCCCTAACTTCACAGCGGATAGTTGATAATATTCATACAGCAGAAAACATAACAAGTCAGAGCTGGCATGGGTCTCTGTTTCACACTGAATGTGGAGCGGATGCAGCTTCCACACAGATCAGAAATCATTTGGTCCAATCAGAGCAGTCACACCGGCTGCGGTGCGTTGCAGATTCAATACGGAGTCCTGGAATGTTTTCGCATGGAGTCTATTTTTTCCAGACACCGCATGGGGATTGTGATGAAGTTAAAGAAATTACATGAGTCAGACAGGAAGTGAGACGGTGTTCAGCAAGGTGCATCTGGTATATTAATAAAACCTGTGTCGCCTTTTTTTGCCAGCTTTAGTTTGATCTTTAATGACGGGGATATCAGTTCACTAATGTTATTTTTACAGGTATATTTTTAAATGTATTGGGTCAAATTTCTATAATTCAGTAGGAGCAGATATCTGGAGACGTTCAGCGTGAACGGCAGTCCGTCTGGAAGCCGTACGGAAACCAGGCTGCCTCCGTGCTGCAGTCACTGTGAAAGAGGCTTCACCCTCTGTTCTAGATGACATAGCCGCTTTTTCATTTCAGATGTGTTGAAGCAGGAAAACATCTAGAACGTGTGGGATGGTGGACCTCCGTTCAGCATTCCTGTAAAGATAAGGAGATGAACAGAACTGTTGTTCTCCAGGTGAGATCAGACATGTCAGGTCATGTGAGGTTGCATCATGTGGATGGCACAGTAAGCAAACTCTGTCATGAAGAATCTCTCTACTCTGGACCATTTGGGAATAGTGCTGTAACACACACACACACACACACACACACACACATGAATACACACACACACATACACACACACATGCACGCACACACACACATGCACACACACACACGCGCACACACACACATGCTAGCTCACACACGCATACACACACACGCTAGCACACACATGTATGCACACACACACACACGCATGCACACACACGCACACACATGCACACACACACAGATGCACACACACACACACATGCACACACGCATGCACGCACACACACACATGCACATACACACACACACAGCTTCTTTGGATGACTGTTGAGGTCTTTAAAAGTGGTCATAAGGGTCACATGTCTTCTCACTCATCTATCATGAACTGTTTGCTTTTGGAGTTTCTCTCATCAGTGCTGTTCTCTCTGTTGTCGCCGTGTTTAAACACAAACACACACAGCAGCCGCTGGATTGCACAAAACCTGCAGCAGTTGGAAGGGTGTAACATCTCAACATTTCTTCAGGCTGAAGTCACACAAAGTCACAAGAGGTGCAGAGAAACACCTCATCAGTGATGTGGGGATCCAAGAGTGCTGGGTGAAGGTACCTCCCTCCTCCTCTAGGAACAATACCTCCAGCATGCTGAGTCTTCTAAAGTGTGCAGACGTCATGGTTCAGAACAGGGAAACCCCCATATCGTGCTGTAAAGGAAAACATGGAGAGAATTTGGCAAAGGGCAGTGTGAGAAAAATTCCCCCATTCTCACTCAGCAACTGGAACAAGGAAGGGTAGGGGAGATTCCTCTGGAAGAAGGAAAGGGAATAAAGTTTAAAGAGAGAGAGAGAAATCCTTCTGAATTTACCAGGTCCAATTTGCTCCAGTAGTTTGTGCAACAGCTTCAAATGTTACATAAGGACACAGACAAGCACAAAACTAAGTCATAGTTTAAAAACATCTCGCTCAGTTGACTTACAATTCTGGAAAACTGAAGCAAGTCTAAATCACTTGAGTAGAAAAGCTCTAAATGCTGCAGCTGGCAGAGTTACAGCAAGGGGCATTGCATCACACTTTTGTTCCCAACAGACTTTTGATGCCAAGAACCATTTAGTCAGAAGGGGTTTGACAGGGAGAGGCCACATTCATCATCTCCCTTGTTTAGAAATCCATTTAGAGCAGAGTTATGGAGACACATTTTAACAGAAAAAGTCAAACTGTTGGTCTGTGAACAAATATGGCAATATTTCATATCTCAGAACCAATCTAATATAAAATGTCAAACGTTTGAAGAACAAAAACTCTAAATCTAAAGTTAGAGACTGAAAAGGACCTTTTTTCTGGCAGCTCATTTCACTCTTTATGGTTTCAGGTTCTCCAACCTCCTGAACCTCACACTCGTTACAGCAGCCCAAACACTTAGACAGGTAATAAAGCACAGTTAAACACACATAAGCAGCTTTTACTGTAACCTTCAAACCACTAAAAACAACAAATAAAATAGAAAATGGTTTTCCAAGAATACGCAGCATAAAGGACACAGACATACTAATGTACATGAACACATACTGAATCTAGCACTGATGCTAGCGTGTAACAGGATAATACCAGTAACAGTTAAACTGTGGATCTCTACACTCTTACTGCAGTGGGAATGAATGACCTACGGTAGCGTTCTGGTTTACATCTGGGATGTCTCAGTGTGCCACTAAAGGAGCTGTGTGTGGGAGGGGTTTTCCAAGATGGAGGTCAGCTTCACCAACATCCTCCTTTCACAGACGTCCTCAGCAGAATCCAGTGGGCAGCCCAGAACCGAGCTAACTTGTTCAGTCTCTTCCTGTCTCGGTCAGAGCTGCCTGCACCCCAACAGAGTGAACTATCAATCATACATCGTTCGACAGGAAAATGTTGATCAGCATTCCAATCAGAGTGCTCATGTTTAGTTTTGGCAAAATCATCTTTGTCAAAACAAGAGAAACAAACATTTCTAGTATCGAAATAACGTTCATTGTGCCACAGTTAAATAGATAGAAAAAATAGTTTCTTCTGGTAGGCACAGGATTTTAGTAAGAGAAACTTTGTATAAATCTCTTTTACCTGCCAACAGTTTCGACTTCTGGCTGAAGTCTTCTTCATGGGCTGTCATCAGGTGGATTGTTGACGTGGCCTATATCCGGTATTCCCGGTGCGCGTCATGTGGGAGTCACGTGTGGAGGTGGAGTGTCCACGGGGACTCCCACATGCGCTTGATGGTGTGGTGGTGCTGAGGAGCGTGTGCCAGGTTCTCGAGAGTCCATAAGCTCCTTTGTCCCTGTTGATGGTCGATTTGTCATGTGCCCTGATTTTTATAGATTCCCGTATCCATCTCTTGTAGCGGTCGCTTTCTTTCCCTATGATCCGAGTGTTGTTCCAGTCCAATATGTGATTGTTCTGTTTGCAGTGGTCCGTTATGGCGGATTTCATAACTTCGTTGTCAGCCACTTTCTATTTTCTAAACATTTCTAGTGATTTTCCACATCTCTACCCTTGCCACTCGCTAACCTGGGGGTGGGGGCCTTTCTGCAGAGCATTGGTCAAGGTTCTGATAGACTACACCTGTTTCCTAGAGACATGTTTTGCTTGACTTTGTAAAAATCCTATCTTCATCTGTCTTTTGATTTCTATTAGTAGTTCTCTTTTAATGAGTTTATCTTCTTAAGACATGCTTTTTTCATTTTAACACAACTGTATAAAGTATTGCATTTTATACTTGCCCCCCCCCCCCCCCTCCCCCCCCCCCCCCCCCACACACACACACACACACACACACTATAGAACCACTGAGGCATCCCTCCCGTAATTCATAAAAAGAATCTGAACCACTTTCATGCTCTCCGTGGGGGTGCCTACACATCAGCACCTATATATCAACACCTACAACAGCAGTCAACAGTTGCCCCCCCCACCACCACCCCACCCCACATTCAAAGGAGGTCGGAAGGACATTTCCCTGCTTGTACAATCCCCCAGGAATAATGAGTGTCCTGTTAAAGCTACACTGTCACATCAACCCTGAGGCTTTGAGTTGACGTTCATTACAACAACTGCCAGATGGGACCCAGGCAGACAGCATAAAGTTCAGCAGGTAAAACAGCTCATGCTGATGGCAGCGATGTAGAAAGATCCAGAGTGGTTTTGTACCCAAAGGTCTGTGGGAAACCCTGACCTTGTTGAAAGCTCACCGCCAAGATTCCTCTTGCAAAAATAAACATCCTTATTACAGTTTTTCTCAGTTGCTTTGGTGCGTTTCTCAGATCAGAATTAAAATTCTCATAACTATTAGTTCAACCTCCACAACATTTAGTCATTTGTGCACATCATAGTAGCAATTTCTCCTTTCTCTGAACAAACTGCAAATGATTTTGGACATGTATCAGTTGCTTTCATACATTTCTCAGCTGTTTTTTGACATTTCCATTTGCTTATGTCATGTCAGTCAAAATTAATTATACTTATGGATGCTGAATAGTTGTTCTCAATAAAACTAATAGTCTTACTTTCATTACTTTAGTCATTACACACAAAATTGTTGAACTAGTTATCAAATGTCAAATATTAGTCGTCTGTCAAGCAAATTCTATACCTTTCTTTATCAGTTTTTCCTGGAAATGTCTCCTAAATTGAACAATTGATCTCAGGTGAATTTCAGCTCTCATTCATGAGGAGCTCTACCAAAAGGGTGATTTTATGTTTACATGTATTCTACAGTAAACAAGTGATTGTAGCATATCTTTCTTTTGCACAATGCTGTAGAATTACAAACAGTGTCTCAGTTACTCCCAAAACTCCCATAACATCTACAGTAACTTTACTGCACATTTCAAATGGCTGTACAAGTAGGGCATAGTGCTGTCTTGAGCATTTTCAAGTGTCACCAAATATGTTTGCAATGGAAAACACTGAAATTATAAACTGTCATAGTGAAAACATGACAAAGCCATTTGACTATCTTGTTCATAGAGATGGTGTCAAGACTTCTCATTTTGATGGCACTGACAGTTTCATTGACATGAATACTTGCTTTTGAGGAATGGACGATCAATTCTGAGCATGTGACGTGCTTTTGCAGGCTATCCACTAGGTTTTGCAGTTTGCACTAATTGTTTTGAGAAATGCACTAACTGCTGTGCAAATGTTAATAGTGTTCTGAGAAACGCACCAAAGCGACTGAGAAAAACTGTAAGTCAACTCCAAAAGCTGCATGGCCTCTTTTTTTAGATTCTAAAATTGTGCTGGTCCATGTCGAGCACCAGGAGGTTAAAATGTCTAAAAGCATTTTGAAAGAGACTATGTCAGAACACACACAAGTATGAATCAGTGAAAAAATTCCCATCTCACCTTCTGCGGGTGGTCTCATTCTTCCAAGCTCAGGTCTTCTACCAGAGGCCTGGGAGCTTGAGGGCTCTGCACAGTATCTTAGCTGTAGATAGATAGATAGATAGATAGATAGATAGATAGATAGATAGATAGATAGATAGATAGATAGATAGATAGATAGATAGATAGATAGATAGATAGACAGACAGACAGACAGACAGACAGACAGACAGACAGACAGACAGACAGACAGATAGATAGATAGATAGATAGATAGATAGATAGATAGATAGATAGATAGATAGATAGATAGATAGATTCTGAAGGACAGCACAGAGGCAATCATCATGACTGCACAGGAACAGGCCCTGAGCAACAGAGGCCAAGATCTACCACACCAGACAAGAACCCTCAAGCTTCCAGGCCTCTGGTAGGACCCGAGCTTGGAAGGATGAGACCACCCGTGGAGGGTGAGATGGGAATCCACAGAAATCCACACCTCAAGTGGGACAATCTGTCCACAGGACAACTGTAGGTCATGTCCTCCACAAATCTGGCCTAAATGAAAGAGTGGCAAGAAGAAAGCCATTGTTGACAGAATTTCATAAAAAGTTCCGTTTGCAGTTTGCTAGGAGACATGTAGGGGACACAACAAACATGTAGAAGAAGGTGTTCTGGTCAGACCAGACCAAAGCTGAACTTTTGGGCCAAAATATAAAAGAAAAGTAAGACTGCTCATCAGCCTGAACACACCACCCTCCCTGTGAAACATGGTGGTGGCAGCATCCTGCTGTGGGGACGCTTTTCTTCAGCAGGAACAGGGAAGCTGAACAGAGTTGATGGGAAGATGGATGGAGCTAAATACAGGACAATGCTGGAAGAAAACCTGTTAAAGACTGCAAAGGACTTGAGACTGGGAAGGAGATTCACCTTCAAGCAAGACAGACCTTAAACATACAGCAAGAGCTACAATGGAATGGTTTAGATCATAAACCATTCATGTGTTAGAACGGCCCAAAATCCAGACCTAAATTTCATTGAGCATCTGTGGTAGGTCAACCATGTATCAGTTTCCTTCCACAGCATTTAAGTTTGTGGTTGTAATGTAATGTGTCAAAGTTCTAGGGATGTGATACTTTGACAAGGCACTGATTGAGTAGTTGCTGCTGCAGTGGGGCGAAATTGATGAGCATCACATAAAGAGCTGAAAACAAACTGACAAAAGAACATCTAGAGTCCATTCATCCATTATCGTCTGCTTATCCGAGGTCGGGTTGCGGGGGCAGCAGCCTAAGCAGAGAAGCCCAGACTTCCCTCTTCCCAGCCACTTGGGCCAGCTCCTCCAGGGGAATCCCAAGGCATTCAGACCCTCACAATACATTATAGTCTGCCAGGTCTGACCGGCATCCTCCCCCACCATCAAAGCCAACTCACCACCAGGTAGTGGTCAGTTGACTGCTCTCTCTTCACCCGGGTATCCAAGACATGCAACCGCAGATCAGATGAGCGCTACGGCCTAAGGTATCCTGGTGCCAAGAGCACATATGGACACCTTAATGCCTGAACATGGTGTTCATTATGGACAATCCATGACGAGCACAGTCTAATAACAAAACACCACTCGGATTCAGATCAGGGGGTCCGTTCCTCCCAACCACACCCCTCCAGGTCTCACTGTCGTTGCCCACGTGAGCAGTGAAGTCCCCCAGGAGAACAAAAGAGGCCCCGTAAGGAGTGCTCTCTAGCAACCCCCCCAAGGACTCCATAAGGGTTTGTAGTCTGAGCTGCAGTTTGGTGCTTAAGCACAAACAACAGTCAGGACCCGTCACCCCACAGGTAGACGGAGAGAGGCTAACCTATCGCTCACCGGAATAAACCCCAATGTACAGACACCAAGATGGGGGACAACATGTATGTCTCCTATCAAGGAAAATAGTTCCAGAGCCAGAGCCATGCGTTGAGTTGAGTCTGACTATATCAAGCCGGACTCTGTTAACTTCACACACCAACTCCGGCTCTTTCCCCACTAGAGAGGTGACATTCCACATACCAAGAGCCACCTTCGGCTACCACCCGTCTCACACTGCACCCAACCCTTTTGGCCCCTTCCACGAGTGGTGAGCCCATGGTAAAAGTAATCTAGAGTAAACACTTTTATGTTTAGTTACTTCTTCATCAGGGTTCGGGGAACAGACCCTGTTCACTGCTGTCAGATCTCACCTGGATATCATAAAGGAGTGAGCGCTGTCCGGTCAGCATTCCAGTCTTTGCTGAGAGTGAAAGTCCAGACCATGAGGATCTGCACATGTCCCCCTTTAGGTTCAGTCAGGGAGGTGCAGTGAGAAAAGCACTAAATCCTGTAAGTAACGTTAATCTGAGCGCTCCCTAGTGATCTTCAGATATGTCACTTTATGAATTGTTTTCCTGGTTGATAATGAGCTCTGTTCCTGTTCTCAGAACAACCAAACACATGTTGATCCGTCGCTGTAGGAGCTCAGCTCGTCGTGGAGTCGTTGCATTTGTCTCACACATGTGGTTGGAACAGCTGGAGCCACAGAGGAGCCCGATGGTCTGCTGGAGATTTGGTTCTCAGAAACTCGATAGCAGCACAACCTTGTTCAAATATTACACGGAACATTTCAGATGATCATGAACATAAACATTTGTAATTTTAGAAGAATTTAAAAGAATCACATTAGGGATCTGGAGCCAATCAGGAGAGAGAATCAAATCTCTCTAACACCCTTAACTCCTGGAGTTAAAGATGCTAAACAGTCTGATTATTCCTCTCTGGGCTATGATTAAACTCAAACTTGTCTCAGGTTTAGATAATTTAGCTGAAATAATCCCCCTCATGGCCTGAAGGGGATTATTTATAACTCTCCACTTTTCCCTTATTTAGTAACTTTTCAGGGGTCAGCTGATGAAACCAGCTCCATGTTTCTCAGAGCTCAGCTACAGAACGCTTTAGACTACAAACTCATCATCATCATCATCATCATGCTTTCCACCACCCTCAAAGGAGGCCCAAGGCGCTGAACAAAAAAAAAAAACAGGAATAAAAAGTGGAAGCAAGTAATAAAAACATTAAAAACAGAAATAAAAACAGACATTACTGAGAACAATAAAATGCAAATAGTTTAGATAAAAGAAAATGAAAAGGGTTATAAAAACAAAAACCCTATGTACTAAGTGGTTAAAAGGAAGTATAACAAAGAGTAAAAACCCAAAACCAAAACATTAGGGGAAAGCCATCCTATAAAAATGAGTTTTCAACCTATTCTTAAAGACTGCCAGTGATGGGGACTGTTTGATTGTGAGCGGGAGCTGGTTCCAGAGAGAGGGTGCAAGGACTTGAAAAGCCTGATCACCACGATTCTTAAACCGGGTGCGAGGGACGATAAGCAAGTTCTGGTCAGCTGACCGCAATGACCTTGAGGGAACATGCTTTATTAAGAGCTCTGCTAAGTGGGGGGGGGGCACATCCTTGGAAAAAATTAAACACAAAAAGCAAAATTTTGAACTGTGCCCGGTAGGAAACTGGTAACCAGTGAAGGGAGGCAAGCACGGGGGAAATGTGGTCCCTTTTCCTTGTTCCAGTCAAAAACCTAGCTGCACTTTTCTGAACTAATTGCAGGCGATGCACAACAGTCTGCCCCAACCCAACATATAGGGAGTTACAGTAGTCAAGCCTAGAGATCACAAACGCATGGAGTACATGCTCCAAGTGAGTTCTGGAAAGAATAGGCTTGAGTTTGGAAAGGCGACGAAACTGAAAAAAACAAGACAGAACCACTGAGTTGACATGGGAGTCCAATTTTAGAGCAGAGTCAAGTCTCACCCCCAAGCTAGTTACAACTGGCTTCTGGAGGGATGAGAAGGTGCACGGATCAACAATAGAACCTGAATCTGAGCTGCAGCTTGGGTGAAAAATAATAAATTCCGTTTTACGTTCATTAACGTACAGGAAGTTAGCTGCCAGCCATGCCTTGACCTCATTTACACAGGTCTCTAGGGTCAAAAAAGATGCTCTGTTCCCCTGAGACAAGGGGGAATAGATCTGACAGTCATGGGCGTATAAGTGGAACTTAATGCCATGTCTGCGGAAGATGGACCCCAATGGCAACAAATAAATAGCAAAAAGCAGTGGTCTGAGAATTGAGCCCTGCGGAACCCCCCCAACACAGAGTCTCCCAGGAGGACAGAGCTTCCCCCAATTTCACACAGAACCTCGTGCCATGTAGGTATGACCGAAACCATTCAAGAGCAGACCCAGTGATCCCCACACACAGTTCTAGGCGATCAAGCAGGGTATCATGGTCAAACGCTGCCATAAAGTCCAATAAGAGAAGTGCCACAGAGAATCCCTGATCCAGTGATATGTAAATGTCATTCAAAACCCGAAACTAGTGTTTATGTTACTGTTAAGGTTTATTGGGCTTGTTTTACATCATGTCTGATATTTCGTATGTGCTGATATGTGTCCCGTGTGTCTATTCTGTAGAATCTTCAGTTGCAGAACCTTTCACCTGGACCAGAGGGCTGGAATACAAAGACATGTTAGACTGAAAATCACTCCACAGAATCAGCAAGGAGGATCAGTTCAATCACCATGGTTACAGAGATTTAACTCAAGCAGGTGATGAGTTCAGATTTGTGTTTAACTGTTTCTTTCTGGCAGTGGCGGATCCAAAAACTTTCACATGGTCAAAAGATCAAAGCAGGGTATCAATATTGCTGGACGTCCTCATTGAAGTATGTAAAATTCTCTTTTATGTACATGGCATCAACAAAGCATCCACCGAGACACTTTTAAAGGTCTCGTTCACTGAGGAACCATGTCATACTTGTCTTTTTTAATTAACCAGTAACTCTGACTGGGAACATTGGTTTCCCTCAGCTCTCTATTATTCCAAGTGGAGGTTTTTATTTCTGTAATCTTATTTGTTTGATCTGTGAATTTTGAGCATAAAATGCATCAAATGACACGTAAAACATGTCCTATAAATCAATAAACTGCAAATAACACTGACTTCATACTAACTACACTGACTCAGAGACATTTCTCTCTACTCCAGTAGGGTGAAGACAGCCTGACTGGCATAGAGGTCCACTGGTGTGAGCTCCTCCTCCTGATTCAGCATGAGGTGTGTGTGTGTGTGTGTGTGTGTGCGTGCGTGCGTGCGTGCGTGCGTGCGTGCGTGCGTGCGTGCGTGCGTGCGTGTGTGTGTGTGTGTGTGTGAGAGAGAGAGAGAGAGAATATGGATTAATAACTCCTATTGCGGCTATCTTGGCCCTAAGTAAGCCCCTTAATGCTGCTATTATAATAATAATTATTATAATTATTATAACTATAATCATATAAATAATAATAATAATAATAGCTCATGAGGTAGAGTGGGTTGTCCAGTAATTGGAGGGTTGTAGGATTGATCCCGGCTCCTGGAAGAGAATGCTGCTGTTGTGTCCTTGGGCAAGACACTGGTGGTGGTCTGAGGTACTGGTGGCGCCTATGCTCGGCAGCCTCGCCTCTGTCAGTGAGCTCCAGGACAGCTGTAGCTACATTGTAGCTCATCACCACCAGCATGTGAATGCGTGTGTGAATGGATGAATGATTCACTGCAGTGTAAAGCACTTTGGAGTCCTCTGACTCTGAAAGACGCTATACAAGTGCGGGTCATATATCATAAACTGTTGGTGCTGACAACATTGATTCATTCCATCAGCTAGTTTATCTCACTGTTGACCTGGACCTGAGCACGCTAATATCACTTCAGGTAGTCAGAGAGATAGAGCACGTTAGGACACAAACCCTGGCTGTAGTTGTGAGAGGAGAGAAATCTCCTCAACATCTCTACCAACCACAAAAAAGCCAGAGGAGATCAGAGGTCCGGTAAAAGCTGTGTTTAGTTGTGGAACGCTGGACTTTTCCTCCTGGGAGAGGCTAGATGAGAGCAGGTGAGAGGTGTCACACAACGTTAACCATGCTGAGAGGAAGTGTTGTGAACCTTAACCCTCACACTAGTTGTCCAAACTCAAAAAGCAGAACCTCCTTCAGCAGGGAGCACCTCCTGGTATCTGTGAAATACAGCCGACTGTGCTCGTTAAACCAGTGACCTAAAAAGCCGTTTCATCAGATTTTACACCAACAGCAGCTGTGGTTGAGCATTGTGATGTTTCTGACAACAGATCAGCCAGCTGTTCAACTGCAGAAGGTTGACTCATTACTAGTGAACATCTGTTTGGTTAAGTAGCAGAAGACACTCTTGTCCAACTGACCATCCAGCGCTTTTTTAGCCAGTCCAGAGGGTTCCTGTGTAAGAAACCCTGAGTGTTTGTACTGCTGAGTTTGTAAGTTTGCCCACTAACAGAATGACCTCTGCATATTTGCAATAGTAGGTTTATTTGAACAAGGCTCCCAATGTCAGCTTTAAAATACACCTGAGAGCCAGAAATCCTGCTGACTGATAGGAGATCAAATACTTATCCCATTCATGAAAATGCTGACTAATTTTAAAATGCATTTTCCTGGATTTACTTTTATTATCGTTCTGCCCCTTCCTGGTCAAATGAACTTACCACTGAAATTATAGGATGATAGTTTCTTTGTAAATGGTCAAACTTATAAAATCAACAGGTTCAAATATGTCTGTCCCTGAGTGTAGGAACCTAAATCAGTGTTTCCTCTGGGCACACTGTCCTGCAAGTTTTCCATGTCTCTGCTTCAGCACACCTGATTTAGATTGCCTCCTCAGGAGGACCTCACATGCTGCAGTTGCCTGTTAATCACTCATTCATTTAAGTCAGGTGTGTGGCAGCAGGGAAACACTGGTGTTCGAAAGGGCAACATGGAAAACATGCAGGACAGTGGTCCCTGAGGACCAGGGTTGGGAAACACTGACCTAAATAACCTGCTAATAACCTTCAAACTAAATGATGGACTGAAAGAACAGAACACATCAGGAGGGCAGAAGAAGTACACCTTCATCAGAAACCACCTGCTTCAGCGTCTGCACCTGGAGGAGAATGGGTCCTCCACCATATGGTCTTAGCAAGGAAGAAAGGAGTAGCTCAGTCTCTAACGCAGCTCCTCAAACTATCACCTCGTGACAGCTATCCATACACACCCCTGTGGAGCAGAACCAGAGGATCAAGGATCAGCCTGAAGACCATCAAGCTGGATGGGAGACACTGAGCTTGGACTAAAGTTAAAGATATAACAGAATGAATAACACTGAATATACTGTATTTGTTTCTTTACTTTTACAAATGGTTCTTAATGGAATTTTTGCAGAATTATTTCTTCAGACTTTGATTATTTATACAGAATCCAGAGAAGGAACATGTGTCCTTCCTGGCCCTAAAATGGTCTACGAGACAAACCGGGTCCTGTTTCTACTTTTACATCAGCTGTGACTGATTCTGATCAAACTTGAAGATTGTGTATAATGCAGATGATTTGTTATCTGTCTTGGTTTAATGTGTTAAACAGTAAACGTTAGGGATAAAAGTTGATCTAACATGTTAAATCGATCCAGTGCAGGAGGTGGGAGACCGAAGGACTCTAGCAAAAAACATCACTGTTGGAAAATGTCTCCCATCCCATGCATGGAGCTGGAGAGCTCCTTCAGCAGCAGACTGCTGCATCCTAGATGCACAAAGGTCCTTCCTCCCAGCAGCTGTTAGATTAGAGTTAGGCTCAAGCATTTTCCGGTACAGGGGCGGTCCGGTTTCCATATCGGCTTCCTGACGGACAGCCATTCACACCGACTGTGGTTTGTGTTCTGAATGTCTCTGGATATCTGCTCCCACAAGAGCCCTGTAATTAGAAATGAATAAGTATGAAAACATTACTGTAAAAATAACATGAACCATCACACACTGTGTAATGATCTCCCAGTCTTTAATGCTTAAACTAAAGTTGGCAAAAATAGTGCAACACGGGTTTTATTTTGAAATATACCGGATGCATCTCGCTGAATCAAGTAACTTAACTTCAGGAAACTTCCGGAAAAAAATGACTCATGCAGAAACTTTCGGGATCCATTCTGCAGCCGGTGTGAATGCTCTGATTGGACTCAATGGTTTTTGGTCTATGCCGTATGGAAACCGGACCGTATCTGTTCCACATTTGGTGTGGAAGATTTTTTAGGGCAGTTTTAGGGCCCGCCAGATCTTTCCACCCGGTCCCCCAACCGTTTGGGCCCTAATGTCACCCAACTGGGGGACTTTGAAGTTTAGCAGTAAAATTCATGTCCCAAAATATTATATTATCAAGGCTGCGTAATGAAGCTTCTGGAATAGCTCCAGCCAGCATGATTCTGGGTATGCGCTCAGCAGTTCAAAACAACTTTATTTGTCACTGAATTGTCAACAAAAGAAAGTAAAAGATTGGAAAACAAAAACTATTCCACGGAAGGATATACAAGACGTCAAATGGCACAGATGGGGCCAAATTGTGCCATTTGAGACCTCGACTGAAGTGTGTGTACGTAAAGTTGTTGTTCTTCACTTTATCAAACTCAAACTTTGTAACTGCAATATGATCTATGACCGCAGCTCCTACCTCCAGGGGAGGCGGGTTTCAGATCTGAGACTAGCTTCACGGGGAGCAGCAGGGCCTGATGACGCACTTAGTTTCCATCAAGGCTTTTGCAGGCATTTCCAAAAAATCTGAAAACTTGCAGCTGAGTCAGGAAAATGCATGAATGAAGCCAAACCTGTTTTGGGAGTGTTTTTCATGAGGATATGACAATATCACATGATAAAAAGCTCCAAAAAGTGGATTTTCCATGACATGGCCCCTGTAACGTTGTCTGTACCTGAATAGATTTCTGATTCAGCAGTGATAAACTCCAGTTGGGAGGGATTTTGATATTTGATCTGAGTTATTTGGAGTGAGACTATTGTTCTTCAGAGTTTCTTCCAAGACCTCTGAGGAGACAAAAGGGACTTGTGATGGGACGACACCATTCAAAGGCACAGAGAAATGTTGTAACGTTGCCCAGAGTCTGTTCCTTTTATCCAGACCAGGCCACATGGTCCACACGTTATGCTGCATCACAATGGATCCAGTGGGTTCACTAATTAGACCCAGAACTTTTCAAACAGTTCAGCTTCACCACTAAAGCATAATAAATATGATTAAATGCATGTTGCAAGTGAAGACTGAAACATTTGTTTTGGCTTGCATCATTATGCCAATTGAAGGCTTTACAGTCCTAATAGAAACCTGAGTGTGATGAATGAGAGTCTAGTCTACAGGACTCAGGCTCCCCATGCTTCCACCAAGACCTGAAGAGACGAGCATCTTACCCCAGAGCCTGTCCGAGCCTGGAAGGTGACTGAAAACACAGCTCCTGAACTGTGATGCATCTGCGTGTAATGTTGGGTTGTGTAGAGCTGTTTTGTGTTGTTGTGTTAGCTGCTGACCTGTTATTTCTGACTCATCGTGTTTCCCTCTGGTCGTGCTGTGTCATTACGTGTTTTGGTGTTGAACAAACGGGCTCCTTTAGGGACTGGAGGTCGAGAACTTCCCAACGTTTACAGCTACTACCTAACTTTTAGATTAAGTGGATTCAACAAAACCCGTAAGATAATTCAGACATTGAACAACTTGTGATGATCAATCAATCAAACAAAAAAACAGTTGTCCATACTCTAATAAAACCCCAATAAAATAATAAATACATTAAAAAAATAAAACTGAATAAAAGCATAAAACTTGTACAACGGATAATACAACAATTATAAACACATTCCCATCACGCACCATATAAACAGTTGTTCCAATATTTAAAAAACCAGAGGAATACCTTGTGTCACTGTTTGCAATACTTGCCAAGGCTCTGACTAAAGTGTTGGCAGTCCTATCCAAATGGCACTTGAACTTGTGTAGTTCCGCATTAGTGCATGAAAAGTGGGGAAGTTAGCCGTGACAAACATTTGGCTTGCCGAGGTCCATCGTGGTAGCCTCAGGAGGATTCTAAATGAGTCCTGATACGCCAGTTGTAGTTTTTTATAGCTGCTTTACTATAATTACTCCACAATGGGGACGTATAGAAGGGAGTGCAATAAGAACGAAAAAGGGCAACTTTAACGTTGTCTGTGCACATGCCAAAATTATGTGCCAGAGTGTTAGCCTGCATGTACAGCTTACAGTACTGTCTTTTAATATCATCATCATCACTGAGATCACTCCTTAGAATGTGTCCCAAATATTTTACTTTTTCCACCACTTCCAGGACTTGGTTTGACAAATAAAAAGATGGAAAGGTCATCTTCCTGTCCTCTTTTGTTGCAGCAATCATCACCATACTTTTTTGGGGGTTAAACATAATGTCAAACTCTTCACCATATTTTGTGCATATCCTGAGCAGCTGCTGCAAACCAGCACTGTAAGGACACAAGAGGACTAAGTCATCAGCATATATTAAGTGGTTTACAAGCCGCTCACCCACTAAGCATCTAGTCTTGCAGTTATTCAGTGCAATAGACACATCATCAAGATACAGGTTAAAAGGAGCTGGAGAAAGAACTCCACCTTGCCTGACTCCATTGGATACAGTGAAAGGTTCAGAGAGTTCCCCACTTAACCTGCATCGATTGGTGTGAATACCAAAAATGTAGTATCCTCATCAAGTGTTCAGGGACCCCTCTACTCTGTAGTTTGAGATACAGTTTAGTGTGGTTAACTCGGTCAAAAGCTTTAGAGGCATCTAAAAAACACATGAAAACAGATGTATTCTATACTTATTCACAGTTTCCTTAAGGGCGTTTATACAAAGATCAGTACTAAGTTCACTTTTAAAACCAAACTGATTATCTGTTGTTGCTATAAAATCACTGAGTCTTTCCAGCAGAATCTGCTCAAACACTTTTGACAACACGTTAGCCAGTGCAACCGGCCTGTAGTTGTCAACACAGGATGTTTTTCCAGTTTTTTCTTTTACTACAGGGACTAAAAGAACTGATAACATGTGATCAGGTAAGATGCCATGTTTCAAAAAACCAGTAAAGCATAATGAAAGTAATACATGAGCTCTTCGACTAGCATACTTCATGTGCTCTGCTGATAGCTGGTCTAGGCCACACGCTTTGTTTGATGACATTTTCTCAATAGCAATTCAGACTTCATCAGCTCGGACAATCATGCCATGATTGTAATCAATATCACCTATGTTGAACCCTTCACTATTTATACAGTTAAAAATTCTGCTATAGTGTTTCCTCCACAGATCTGCAATATTCCTATCTCCAGATACTCCATCAATATTTGCTGGTAGCAGTGATTTACTGTTACTACTGAGCTTCAACTCCTTCCAGAACTCAGAGGCTTTATTATTCTGAAGTTTATTTGCTAAGGAATTTGCCCGTATTTTTTGCTCATTCTTTTTAATGTAGCGAACTGCATTCTTAAATTTAGCGTTGATGAAATCCATGTTTAGGCTCTTTCTTTAATCGGTCTCATAATTAAGAGGATCAGCTGTTTCAGACATATGAATATGAACACAACCCCTTGGAGAATCACACCCACGTGGAACAACACAAACAAGAAAGTTCTAAACTTTACAAATTGGCAAAGAAGTGAAATGTTACCTAGAGCAGGTGCCCCCAACCCACCGACATGAATAATCTGTTTAAGGAGTTTAGTCAGGATTTAAAGATCATCAGTGATCGGCAGACAGAGGTGTGTTGTTAGGAACGATGTAGAAAACACAATATACACTGCTCACAAAAATTAAAGGAACACTTTTTTTTATTGGGCCTGGCATGAAATCAATTAAACCTGTCTGATAATTTTCTGGTTGATTAAGCAGCTGAGGGTATTGTTAATCACTTTCAGCTGTATTGGTGTTCATGGACTTAACGACAGGTGCACTAAAGTGGCAACAATTACAGAACCCTCAAAACAGGACTGGTTTAACATGTGGAGGTCATTTCAAGTTTCTCCCTCTTGATCTTTTTTGGCTGGTTTTCCACTCGTGCTAGTTTTGGCTTGAGTAATTATCTCTACTGGCAGCATGAGGCGATTCCTTAACCCTACAGAAGTTGCACAGGTTGTCCAACTTCTCCAGGATGGCACATCCACACGTGCTGCAGCAAGAAGGTTTAATGTGTCTCCCAGCACAATCTCCAGAACATGGAGGAGATTTCAGGAGACTGGCGGTTATTCTCGGAGAGCTGGACAGGGCCGTAGAAGGTCCACAACCATCAGCAGGGCCGATACCTGCTCCTTTGTGCAAGGCGGAACAGGCTGAGCACTGCTCGTGCCCTACAGAATGACCTCCAGAGGGCCACTGGTGTGAATGTCTCTACCCAAACAATCAGGAACAGACTTCATGAAGATGGCCTGAGGGCCCGACGTCCTGTAGTGGGCCCTGTGCTCACTGCCCAGCACCGTAGAGCTCGACTGGCATTTGCTCAAGAACACCAGAATTGGCAAGTCCGCCACTGGCGCCCTGTACTTTTTACAGACGAGAGCAGGTTCACCCTGAGCACCTGTGATAGACGTGAAAGAGTCTGGAGAAGACAAGGAGAACGTTATGCTGCCTGCAACGTCGTTCAACATGACAGGTTTGGTGGTGGGTCAGTGATGGTCTGGGGAGGCATATCCATGGAGGGACGCACAGACCTCTACTGCCTAGGAAATGGTGCTCTGACTGCCATAAGGTATCCAGATGAAATCCTTGAACCCTTTGTCAGACCCTACGCTGATGCAGTAGGTCCTGGTTTTCTCCTAATGCACGACAATGCCCGGCCTCATGTGGCAAGAGTATGCAGGCAGTACCTGGAGGATGAAGGAATTGAAACAATTGAATGGCCTTCACGATCCCCTGACTTAAACCCAATAGAACATCTGTGGGACATTATGTTTCGGTCCATTAGGCGGCGCCAGGTTGCTCCTCAGACTGTACAAGAGCTCAGGGATGCCCTCACACAGATCTGGGAGGAAATGCCACAAGACACCATCCGTTGTCTCATTAGGAGCATGCCCCGACGTTGTCAAGCATGCACACAAGCTCGTGGGGGCCACACAAGATACTGAAAAGCATTTTGAGTTGCAGAAATTAAGTTTTTGAAATAATGGACTAGCCTGCCACATCTTCATTTCACTCTGATTTTAGGGTGTCTACACAATTGAGCCAGATGAAATCCTTGAACCCTTTGTCAGACCCTACGCTGATGCAGTAGGTCCTGGTTTTCTCCTAATGCACGACAATGCCCGGCCTCATGTGGCAAGAGTATGCAGGCAGTACCTGGAGGATGAAGGAATTGAAACAATTGAATGGCCTTCACGATCCCCTGACTTAAACCCAATAGAACATCTGTGGGACATTATGTTTCGGTCCATTAGGCGGCGCCAGGTTGCTCCTCAGACTGTACAAGAGCTCAGGGATGCCCTCACACAGATCTGGGAGGAAATGCCACAAGACACCATCCATTGTCTCATTAGGAGCATGCCCCAACGTTGTCAAGCATGCACACAAGCTCGTGGGGGCCACACAAGATACTGAAAAGCATTTTGAGTTGCAGAAATTAAGTTTTTGAAATAATGGACTAGCCTGCCACATCTTCATTTCACTCTGATTTTAGGGTGTCTACACAATTGAGCCTTGACATCCTTTTGTTCCTAAGACATTGCCCTGTCGTTGTTTGTACAGATATCCAACTTCATATTGAAATCTGATGTATCTAATGTGTTTCTTTAAAGTGTTCCTTTAATTTTTGTGAGCAGTGTACAACTGCAGACTGCTGTTAGATGGTAACAGTTCTGTACTAACACCCTCAGTTCTACAGGGCAGATGTGGAGTGTGCTGAAGCCTCTAAGATCTGCTGAACAAGCTCACAGGACTTAGAGAATCTGACACGTTCAGAGCTCCAGGTGGATGGTGCTGGCAGCATCAAACCCAATGTGGTGCTGATGTTCTGGATCTGTCCTTGTGCTGAGTCTCAAGCCTCATTCACACCGAATGTGGAACGGATGCGGTCTGGTTTCTGTACAGCTTCTGTATAGACCAAAAGTCCTATCAGAGCATTTACATCAGCTGCTGAAAGTTTCCGATTGGAGTCTATTTTTTGTGGACACCACAGGCAGAAAGAAATCACATGAGCCAGACAGGAAGTGAGATGTGTTTCAGTGAGGTGCATCTGGTTTATTTCAAAATAAAACCTGTGTTGCAGTATTTTTTTCTACTTTAGCATTAAGTTGGAAGAGTTGGTGGTGAAGCAAAAGGAAAAGAAAAGAAGCAGCGTTCATGCTGCTTTAAAATCACTGTTACTGAACCCCCAACAGCAGAAATCCCCCCATAACAACGTAATTCACAGGGCTTTGTTTTTTCACAGAGCACAGTAAAAAATGGCACTTCTTCTTGTCATTGAACGCCTCATTTGACATCTCACAGTCGCCCTCCCGGTCCTCCGAATGGGTTAAATGACACCATACCTCGACAGAATAAAACTTTTAATGTTATTAATGTCCGTGGATGCCTATTGGCGCTGATCAGTGACATCACTCACTGCTGAAGCAGTCGTGATATGCTGATGTCTGGGCAAAGTCCTGAAAGGGCTAAATTTGTATGGAGACACAGCGGCTAAGAGGACAGAGCCATCCTTTCTCCTGGTCAGTTTCCTCCTCCCAGAAATTTCCCAGAACTCCTTTAACGTCAGTCTATCCAAAAGCCGTACGGAAACCGGACACATCCATTCTGCACTCTGTGTGAATGAGGGGTCGGTTTTCCCTGGTGTTTGTTATCTGCTCCACATCATTTCTTTACATGTAACATATATTTTGTTGGTGTGTCGGGGGTGTGCTGACGTCACCTCAGGAGAATGGTGAGCAGAGAAGGAATGTCCTCCAGCATCCAGGTCCAGAACTGGGACCAGAACAGGTCGAGTTATCATAAATACGAACCCTACTTTCCACATTCCTGTTTATCATCATATTAGGACTGATGGGGGTTATTATGGACAGATGCAGTCACATCACTCCTGTACTGGCTGACTTATTGATCTTCCGTGTCAAATTCAAGGTTCTTGTCTTTGTTTATAAAACTCTTCACGTCCAGGCTCCTTCCTATCTGTCTGATATCATCAGTCCATATGTGCCACCGCGGTCAACGAGGCCAGCTGATCACTCCTAACTGTTCCCAAAGAGTATTATAAATCATGTGCGGAGCGAGCATTTTCTTATACCGCCCCCAAACTCTGGAATGAGCTCCCTCTGAACATGAGGCAGGCCTCATCTCTAGCTCGTTTTAAGGCCCATTACTTTCATCTGGCCTTTGAACACTGATGTTATGATTGTATCTTTATTTTTATGCTGTTTCTTATCATTTTTGTTGCACTTTGGTCAGCTGTCATGCTGTTTTAAAATGTGCCACAGAAAAAGACTTGCTATGTGGTGCATGAGCTGTACTTTATGTGTTTGTTAATATTTATTATTTGACATATTTCGTCTGTTTTCCACACAAGGTGACTCATGTTGCTCTTCTGGACCATGGGTGGCCTCTGATCCTGGAGCAGGTCTTTCAGGTCTACACCTGACCAGGTTGTTCTGGTTCCTAAAACCTAAAGCAGAAAACGCAGTAGAGGACACATTACTGAACGTTTTAGTTCACTTACATGGTGGGATAAAGGTTGGTGCAGATGTTTTTGAAGGCAGTTTGATGGTTTTGTGATTAAACTGAAACCAACACCACATGAGCGCTGCATCAGGGGTGATTTGTGTCTGAAAACATGACAGTGACCAGTTATCAATGGTAAAATCCAGCTGAGTGCTGTTGAGCCCCTTGTGCCTCCAACAACATTACTCTTGTTTTTACTGAATCTTCAGCCTAAAAGTGTCTGAAACCTCATTTAAACCAGATCATTAAAATAATCTGTATATTCTGATTGAAAATGCTTAGCAGTGATAAACAGTGTTTCAGACGTACTCAGAAACTGAGCTGTTTAAAAACATTGTTAAAGGAACATTTGGCAGTTTTGGCTTGTTTTTAGCACCCCCTAGTGTCTGTTTCGTAGAACCAAAAGTGAAACTTATCTCCTCGCTGTGTGTTCGTCTTTTTAACACCTTAATCTAACTGCTGAAATGTCTCCTCAGCCTTCGTTAGTGTCTACAGGAGTTATTCATCACTAAATCAAACAAATCAGCTGTGTTCATGATCTAAAACATGCAGGAAACATGCTGGAAGCAGACTGCAGCACCAGGCATGTCAGCTCCATTTTACTAAGTCTAGCAGGGAGTAACCTAATACTCTGAAGTTGCAAGTGCGGTATTCTGGTGGGGGTCTGAGTGACATTTCATTAACCCTGTAAAGGGTCATTTTAGCACATACTGGCTCAAGAAAATAATTTAAATATATGAAAATGTTGCATAGGATGGCTTTAATATCAAATTGCATCTGGAGCTGAAATCTTGCCATTTTGAAAGGTCTTTTTGATCAACAGCACACACACACACACACACACGCACACACACACACACACACACACACACACACACACAACACACGCAAATCTTCCTAATTGTATCCAGACAACATGCATGAACTCTTCATTTGGCTTTGGGGTAAACAACTTGAATACCTCGGCCAACTGACTCCAAAGTTTCTAAGTAGTTTTTTTTCCTTACATATGACTGAAATTTCTATGGTGGTTGTTTGGACTTGTGGATGTTTTAGCCTCAGGTTTGGATAAAAGCCTTCTGGATATCCTTTGGTGATAAGCAGACACAGTTGTTCTGATAGTTCTGGCTCTGTCATCAGTCCCAGCTGGCTGGCAGGAGCCTAATGACATCTGTCGGGTGGCTGTGACTAAACTCATCTTCTGTCCTTCAGTCCCTTTAGTCTTCAGTTCAGTTAGAAGAACATGCCTGACCCATGAAGGTTTCAACAACCCACCCGTTTTCATCAGTGTGTGAGGGGGAGGCCAAAGATAGGAGGTCTGTGTCTCACTTTGTTTTTTAGAGGTGCTCAAAGTCCATAAATACAGAAAAAGAAAGTTCCAAAGTGAATCCATGTTTCTCCCTATTTTCCATAAAATGTAGCTGAGCTCAAGACGGCTCAAGCCTGCTTCAAACAGAATGCTGAACGGATGTGGTCCGGTTTCTGTGCATTTACCACACCAGCCTTCACACTGGCTACGGTGCAACATGGATCGGGATGCCGTATAATCTGCTGAAGCTATAGAAGATCCTAAAGCTACAAAAGCTGCAGAAACCCCTGAGCTAGTGGAAGTAACTAAAGCTGTAGAAGCCACAGAAACTGATTAACTGGTAAAATCTCTCGAAACTGCTGATGTTACCGAAGCTCCTGAAACTGTAGAGGCTGATGAAGCTGTAGAAAATACTGAAACTACAGAAGCTGTAGCTCTTGAAGCTGCTGATGCTGTAGAAACCCTCGAAGCTTTAGAAGCTCCACAAACTGATCTGCTGAATCGCATGAAGCTGCACACACACACACACACACACACACAACATATATACTGTACCAATATATATACTGGAGTTCCTTAAGGCTCTGGATGTTGCAGGGCTGTGTTGGTTGACGCGACTGCAATATTGCGTGGGCATCAGGGGCAGTTCCATTGGATTGGCAGACCGGGGTGGTGGTCTCCCTATTTAAAAAGAGGGACCTAAGGATGTGTTCCAACTACAGGGGGATCACACTCCTGACCCTCCTTGGTGAGGTCTATTCAGGGGTTCTGGAGAGGAGGGTCCATCAGATTGTCGAACCTCAGATCCAGGAGGAGCAATGGTGTTTTTGTCCTGTCCGTGGAACACTGGACCAGCTCTATACCCTTAGGGGGGTCTTGGAGGGTGCGTGAGAGTTCGCCTCAGATAAGTGGATGATAATGGATGGATGGATGGATCAAGTAGGATTTTAATAAGTGTAGCATAGGTAAAGACCACCTAATGCCAGAATGCAGTGTGCTTCTTCATATCAAAACAATGGCCTTGTTGATCGTTTCTACACGCTTGTCATCTGGGTATTCGTCATAACAAGCTGGTTTCCTGCCTCTGTTTACCCTTGTCTGCAGAGCACAAGGTCTTCCAGATGGAGACGGAACTCTTATCTTTAATAAAAGAATCTTATTTTTGTCTCATAAAATGATTTCTTTCACTTTACTGGTTAATTACAATCATATTTTGTTCTATCCACAAGGAATGTTTTATCTTAAGTGATTTTAATGTCTTGACTGCTTTACAGTAATGAATGAATCAACATCGTGTTTAGTCTTAGATCGTAAATACCACAAATGCATGTACTTGATGAATATAATAATGGTTTATTATCACTATATTCACATATTAATATTACTATATTAATAAATGAATGTTTAACCTATTTACTTCACAGATTAAGGAATTAGTCTTTTCTAAGTGTCTAAGGAAAGGAGTGACGACTGAGGACTGTTTGGTAAACGCCCATTTACACTTGTTAGATTCCGATTTGCCAAAATTTATAAACAACTAACATTAAAAGAGGTGGCACTTCTTCTACAAGCCAGTTCCTGCAAAAGCTTACAGCTTACACTAAATTATCATCCCATGGGGAGTAAAGCCAGACTGTTCAGTGGAATAATTTTAGCGGCATAAAGAACCATCTCTTTTGAATCAAGCTACATCCAACTCATCAGCCGTGAAACGGTCTGCCTGCAGCCCAGGAGGTGATTTCTGACCAGCTGATGTAGAGTCAAAGAGTACAGCCTGTGACATCCAGAAGTAAAACTCCTCGCGTGACGAGGAAATTTCCATACCAGCCGGATCGCCAAGAAACATCCATACACACGGGTACCATACCTCAAACAGCTTGTTTTGATAACCCAGACGTCACATTTCCTAAGATTCTTTATGAGGCTTTTTAATAACCTCTAATATCGTGTTTCTTCATTGTTCACTCATCAGTTGATACCTTGAACCATCATTTATAATAATTTGTCCTGCATCATCATTAGTGGTAGAAATACTGTAATAAATTGAATTTATTAACTATATTTTCGCCTCTGTCTCAAATTATTATAAAGTGTTGTTTCCCAAAGAACCTATTCTCATCATCAATCAAATATTAAAGATTCAATAATAGTGATAATTCATATTTATATAGAAAGTCACCTCTTGTTGAATACCTTTATATTTTATTGAGGATTCATTAAAGTAACCACTCACAACACGTTACATAAGGATTCTACACAAAGGTTTATAAATGAGGCCCCAAGAGCCCAGCATGACTTTTTCTCTTAAAGCAGCAGGTTCATCATAAAGCAGCATAAAACTACAGCAGAGACACAGAATGTGTGTTTACTGAGTTCAAACCCTCTTTCTAGTTTCAGTGTAACATCTCAGATGGGTCTTATTATATTTTCATTATTACACACCATCGCTGTAATGTTATGACTTTTAACGGTATTCTAAAAGTGCTGAGTTTTGCTGTCAGTCTGCAGTTTTAAACTTCTGAAACTGGTTCTAAAGTCAAATAATCAGCATTGAGTCACAATGTAGAGACCTAACAGGGTTGATGTGCAGCTGAGAGTTCACACCTTCTAGAGTCAGCAATACTTTTCAGTTTTCATCACAGTAACATGCTCAGGGGTTGGCTCATGGCATATGTAACATTGTTACTGCAAGTCACTGTAGAGTGTTTCAGTCTGCCTGCAGATATCAGCTGATGAGACAATACTGAAGAATGTAAGGTCAGCGTAACACCACGGGCCCCACTTCCTCTATGACATCACAACAGAAACAACAGAGTGCATAACAGATGAAGACATTAACACACACACACACACACACACACATTGTTGAATGGCTCCGTCAGGCTGTGGCGATGATGATGTCCCTGCAGCTCGGTGGAGGACCACTGGGGAATAAATTGAGACTCCTTTGGATGACTGGTGAACTACTGAGACACAAACCACTGTTGGAGGAACAGGTGTATTTGTTTCAAAATATAAGTAGAATGAAAGACAGCTGCAGCTACAAGACAGGACCACACAGAGAGAAGCACAACGATAATAATCAGTAAAGCACTAATGAGTCAGAAAGAATGTGACATCCAGAGAGGTGAGGGAGGAGAAACTCCCTCAGAGCAGATTTAGAAATGAAGGTCTGTCTAGTGTTATCTGTAGATCTCTGCTCTGCTCTCTTTGGTCTACACACTGGTGAATTATCTCTGCTCAGTTTCCAACAAACAAAAAATAAACACTCAAATGTGAGCTATCTTATTTAGCCTCCAGTTAATCGCCTCACATCATCTGTAAGACCTTCACACGGCATAAATATGCTTTATGATAATCCACTGATGGTTCTTTAATGAAAAGTAAAAGTGAAATAAATATAAATTGAGTGAACTAATGATGACTGACCATGAATGAACAGTGTGGGGCCAATAGAAGCACCGGTGATAAATGTTCGGCTGACTGTGCTCTTTAAATAAAATGATTGTCTTTATTTTTGCTTGTTCCACAAAACAAGAGATCCACCCAGTTCCATTATCCCAAAGTTCAGCTGTAACATTCACACGCTTTAACACGGTCCAGAAACGGTTTGCCCTGGTCTCATTCCATCACACCTGGGCCAGATTAAACTAGGATAAAATGGGTGTGGAGACACTGACAGGTGCTTACAAATGGTGTTTTTGCTCCCCCTAGTGTTCATCAACTGCAACAGCAGCTCTAACAAAGCACATTTTATAGAACTTACTGAAAGAGATGATTTCAGTTTGGGGATTTCGCTACATCATTTCAGTCCCGTTCTAAGAAATCATAAAGGTTTTAAAGGTGGTGCATCATCACTGCTCACTACAGGCTGAAACTTCGGCTCTAACACGTTTTAACTGTTTGAAGCTTGTTTCTAAAAAGACCTAAACCAGTCATGCAGATCACATCCTGCAACAAAAGACGTAGCCATGGAGCTGCAGCTGTGTTCAGTTTAAGTCTGTGTATGGATGCCCTGGTGCTGGTTGTCTCTCGCTGCAGAAGTAGCAGATCATGCACCACATGCTGCTCTCCGGATGGATCTGCACGCCACCGCTGGTCCGGAAAGGTCGGAGTGCACAGGATCCTGTCAGCAGAGGAGAACACATCAACCTGATGGTTGATACCATATCTATGACAACAGAAGTTAAAACAGAATAATGAGACAAAACTTCAGAGTTTGAAAAGGTTAAAACTACTCGGCCCTGTGATCTAAATGATCCTGAACTGGGATCAGTTCTAACAAATCTCACCCACAGTTAAATAACTAGAGTGAGTTCTTCTAAAACAGGCTTTAGTGGTTTATTCATACCTGATTTCTGAGTTCTGTCTGGATCTAAACATCTTTAATGTTCCTCTTCAGTCTCTGATCTGAATTCTGAAGCGTTTTCCTTCCCAAGAACGGTCTCAGGGTCGCTGTCGGTTAAAATAATAATAATAATGATAATGATAATAATAATAATGATAATTTCTTGATAATTCTGTAATTTTACAAATCCACATTTAAAAGGATCTTAATTAAATCTGCTGATTATTTGGGTGAAATACAAATTAATCTAGTTTTAGTCTCAAACTTTAAATTAAATATTAACGTTAGTTTTAATTTAAGTTACCAGCTATGCCTCCATGCAGCCCAACATTATTGCTGTGATTTTATTTCATTACATTTAGACTCATTTTTATCTTATCAACTTATATTTTATTTTCTTATTAATTTCTGTGAAGGATCTAATACAGGAATACAGGAAATGAAGTAATAAAATGTTTTAATTGAAAAAAATCACCTAAAATTTAAAATAAAAACATTATTAATTTGTTATTTAATATAATTCATTAAATGTGTCACAAATAAAATTATTTCATGTCAGATTTTTAAAAATCACATTTATTTACTGTGGCACCTTTGGCTCTCCGTACAGGTCTCCCTTTGACTGAGTGTTTCTAAATCATTTATTCTGTATAAAACTCTCCTGTTTCTGTGTGACGCAGCAGTCAGGAGTTAGTCAGGTTTCCTGGTTCTGGTTTGTACTGAACCCCCTCACATGGACCTCGTGAGACAAAACCCATTGTGTGTCCAAACCAAACCCCACCGAGGATGAAGTACATGGCTGCGCTGAGGGAGAAGATGATGAGGAAGATGGTCCCCAGACCCAGATCCCCCATGGCGCAGGCGTTTGGACAGGCACAGGGGCTCTCCACCCAGATCTGCAGAGGTCCCTGGGTGCTGAGGCTCTGGTCTCTGATGGTGGACCTGGACTGGTTTGGGTTGCAGTGGTAATGTGTGATGGTCATCAGCTGATTCCTGCCAGCTTGGACAGGAGAAGGTGATGAGACGTCTTCATCATGTCCCAATAGAACCCTAAAGTGTTTGAGCTCACCAAAGTAGGACACGGACAGCGTCTTCAGGGTGTGGTTGTAGTGGAACTGGTTTCCCTCATGTCTGCCGTAGCTGATGTAGTGATGGACGTCTCCACCGGGACCCCCAGACCTGATCCAGAGCACAGTAAACCCACTACAATAAAACATTTTACTGCTTACAAACTCAAACACGTTGGGACGTAATCACTGAAGTAAATAAAGTATTACTTTAATGTGTGAAAATCAAACTTCAGCAGGCTGGCAATGTTCCAACATTTAATCATCTACTGGTGTGTTAGGGCTCCCCCTAGTGGACAGCTTCACAGCAACAGATGATCAGGTTTGAAAATTAAAAGTATCAGAACACCTGAACGAAAAACTTCAACAAAGTAGAAAAATGAATGAATATTCTGATTAAACCGTGTCCTTGCAGAGATATTTACCTCATTCTGCCTTCAACAAACTGTTTTATGATCATTAAAACATTTGAGACTAAAACAAAGTAGCCCTGCACCAGTCTGGGTTCTGGGGTGAGTCATCAGCACCAGTAAACCTTTACAGGTCTCGTCTTAATTACCTGTAAACCCTAAAAGAACATCATTTCATATTCTTAACAATTTCAGGTATAAAAACCAGCTCCACCACCCCCCACCCCCCCGCAGCAGAAACCACATCCTTATGAAAAAGGGTTGACCCAAAGTTTGGAGCTCTATCTGAGCGTTCCTGAACCTAACCCCAGCCCTCTGTGAGGAAACATGCTCCAGCATCTACCAACAGGCACATCAGCAGTGTCTCCCATCTCCAATGAGACACATCCGCCTCTTTTTATTGTCTCTCTTGGTCCAGGTGTCCTGCCCCATCACACCAAATCATTTTAGCCAGAACTGGTTTTCCTGACAGAATCAATATTGGTTTATTACAAACTTTTTCTAAATATCAGTAAAACAAAGTAAACTATAAAAACAATGAACACCAAACAAATCTGTCCTAAAATAAATGGACAGATGTAAAAGACTCGGCGCTACCAAATTGCTGATTGATGAATTTGTGTATAAAATAAAAAGTTGGGGTGATAAGACACATCCCTGTGGAGAACCTGTGAATGTTGTCAGAGCGTCAGAGGACCGAGCCTATTCTGAGCTCTACAGGTAATATAATAATCATTAGTCAGAATCTCCGCAGGGAGATACTGGGGGTGTCTGGAGGATGATGTTGGAATGTTTCCTCAGCAAGGGGACTGAACCTGTGAGGATGAAGCACTGGAGCAGGTGCAGTAACACACACCGGAGCTGGTCTCCACAGATGAGCTGACCATCCGGGTCTCTTCAGAACATTTCTAGAGTGGACTGTGGTTAGAGAAGTGCCGGGCTGAAGAGCATCCTCTTCCCTAATGGCTGAGTCTCATGACCTTTGACCTGCAGCAGGACACAACAGCAGCCATCTCTGAGAAGATTCTAAGTATTTGTGCAACAGAACCTGGATTCATGCTGTCTGAATCCCCACAGCATGAATCCAGGTTCTGGTAAAGCAGCAGCCATGAAGAACCCGTTAGTCACAGCTGATCGGTGATCCTGAAGCACCAGCTGGTTTTACTGATATATATAATATAATATAATATAAGGTAATATAATATAATATAATATAAGGTAATATAATATAATATAATATAAGGTAATATAATATAATATAATATAAGGTAATATAATATAATATAATATAATATAATATAATATAATATAATATAATATAATATAATATAATATAATATAATATAATATAATATTTTAATTTCCCAGATGATGGGTATAGGTCATTCTCCAACATTCGCTGTAAACAAAAAAACATCGGGTTGGGATGTGTTATGCTTAATGAATACCCAGACGTAGTAATGCTTGGTAATATACGGTTGATATTATATACATTTAGGCCAACCACGATTGTGCATGAATGTTCTCAAGTTGCATCAGCTTTGGACTAGAAGCAGCTCCTGCAGCGTGGAGCATGTAGATTAAACAAGTTTAAAGTTTTTTTTACATGAATGATCCAGTAGAAATGTTTGACCTGAATAGTTAAGAGATGGTTACACGTTACATAATAAACTGTTTCTATGTGAGCTGAAGAGCATCAGCTCTGGACATGTGGTCTGTGCTCTGATTACCTGACAGCGATGCACACGGCAACACCAGAACATTCTCCTGCTGCTGGTTCCTCTGGTTGGGAGAACTGCTGGCAGGGGCTGAAGGTGAGGAGGACCGGGGTGCTGTCCATGTCCACGGGTCTCAGACGATCCATGAAACCATCAGCATCTCCCATGGCCTTCAGGTCTATCACTCCGCTGCCATCCTTCATGATGCATTTGCAGCTGTTGACTCTGAAGCAGCCTGGCTCTTGAGCAAAGACCAGAGGACAGGACAACAGTCGGAACCAAACCAACAGGGAGAGGAAGACCATCGTCATGGTGACCGCATGCTGCTGAGACCATGGAAGTGTTCTGAGAGGGATCCAAACAGCAGCTGACAGAGCAGTGATAGTTAAAAACCAATTAGCATCATTCTGATCATTCCACTGAGCCCAGATCATCTCACGGGCAGCAGGAGGCCCCCTCCCTCCAGAGAGACAAACACCAGAAATAATACAAAAAGGTGTTTAAACCATCGACATATAAGTCTAGGTTTAAACCTGTAAACACGAGTCACAGATTATGATTAGAAACCAAACTAATGTGACAGTAAACAACCAGCTGGGGAGTGATGTCACCACGTCAGAGTGATCTGCATTTGACCAAAGTCCACAAAACACTAAATCTCTCTGCTCAGATGGTCGTCATCTGAAACAAGGAGACTTGGTACCACTTTACAATAAGGGTCCCTTTATTAACGTTACTTAGTGCATTATTAAGCATTAATAAACTATTAACTGCTTAACCTATGTAATACATTACTAAGCCGGACCCCCCCCCCCCCCCCCCCCCTTTGTTGTAACTTTAACTATAAATAACGGTAACGTTAATAAAGGGACCCTTATGGTAAAGTGTTACCGGACACTATTTATCATCTGTTTGAGTTTCTGAAATGAAGAATCAGCAGAAGTGAAAACCCACTGAGCCAAACAGCTTTTGTCTCCGTTGGAGCAGAAAACCAACATCTAGTGAAGAAGCTGCTGCTGCTGAGACTCATGGTTTGTAGGATTTAAACTCACTTCATAACTGGGTAGTTTCTACTGGTGGAAAAGGCCTTTAACCACTTCATGACATCAGTCAGGACCCCCATTACCTTTTACCACATCCTCTGATAATGTAGTTGTAACTTAATTAAGTTGTAGTTGTGGTGACGGTAAGGATCATGCGGGATACATAAGCCTGGATTAACTAGGGTTCATCTTCCAAAAACATCATGTTTCTTAGCAACCTTCTGTTTAAAATGTCCTGAATATTCTAAGAAATAACCATTATGGTTCTGAGGGATGATCATGTAAAGACTTTTCTCCCTGGCCCTGCCTCCCACATGCCTCCATCTAAAAGGCTAGGTTATCCTGAGTTATCTCTGTAGTTATGCTGCTATAGGCTTAGACTGCTGGAGGACATACTGACCACTTTCCATACTCTGCTACTCTCTTCTACCACCACTCTCTAATTGCATTATTTCCTGTTATTTCAGCTGTTAACTTTATTTTCTCTCTAAGTGTTTTTCTCCCCAGAAGAAGCTACACTGGCGTTCTGCTGAGCTGTGGTGGCCTCATGGAGGGGGCCATCGGCTGGCACACTGCTGCCAACCACCTAACATTCTCCCTTTCCTGATATTACATCTTACTTTCTTTAACATAGAATGTGCTACTATTAGTTCACCTATTGAATTAATTATAGATTCACTCAGATAAAGACAATAAAGTTTCTCTTACTCTTACTAAATAGAACTTCTACTAAGAAATCACAGTGTAGCCATAGAAACACTACTTGATATATGTGGTGTGTGTGTGTGTGTGTGTGTGTGTGTGTGTGTGTGTGTG
>SSNS01000050.1:2016514-2036097 GCA_006937985.1 Aphyosemion australe | reverse complement strand
GAGACAGGTAAAACAGTCAATTCAAGGAGGTTAAAAGGTGATTCCATCAGTTCTGTGGTTTCCATGGAGACCATCTTCCTGTCCTCAGCATCAGTCTGCTGATGGATGAATAATGATACAATCATGTTTTCCCACATACGGAACGAAAAGTAGCAAAAATACAAACCACCAGGAAAGACAACGTGTTAAACAGCAGTAACTATTTACAACCACTGATTCATAAAGATGTCATTCAGTTTGTACACATTTATACATAAGTACATATGGAATGTAGTCTTATTTACATTAGTAAAGGCAGGTAGAGGTGGGAGCGTCTCCTCATCGTTATACACGCTTAATGAAGCCCATAAAGCTGTTATTACAGTCCAGCACTGCTGCTAATAGACCCAAACCCATCTGAATAGATCATCCCAACCCAACACTCACTGGAAGATCCCAATCATCGGTTTCCATCTGGTAAAAGAGGTGTTCGTTGCTCCTAAATGACTCAACATCTCCAGCAAATCTTTTTTTCTAAATCATATTCAGGTCAGAAGGTAAAAACATTTGGATCATAAACAAAAACCTGAAATGATTTGCTGTTACTTTAGGGATGGTTTGGATCTGCTGGTCCCAGCTGCTGTCAGACGAACCGACACGGGTTCGTCTGCAGACTAACAACACGTTTGCATGAAGAAGCCCTCGTTGGTCCGGATCAGAACTCAGGAACCAGTCATGCTGATTGATGCTCAGTCACTCCACTCTGCTGTTTCCATCAAGCAGGTCAGACCACAGCCTCGCTTCTGACACAAAACTAGTTTAAAAAAGTCAGAGGTGATTCTGAAGTTTTTATCTCCTCCGTTCCTTCTACAGACCGATCCAGAGGAAACCAGTAAAGCTCCAGTCCTGAACAGAGATCCCAGTCACAGAAAAAGGAGGTGGTGCTTTATCTCCTCCTCGCTCGCCACCACAGCGCTCTGCTGCTCATCAGCTCCAGTGAGTGGAAGCACCTGAGATGGAAGGTCTGATGATGCCTTTTGGAGAAGGTTTGGAACCAAACCAGGACATCTGAAACACAGAACATGGTGGGAATGAAACACAGCGACCCCGCTGTGACCACACAGAAACCATCAGAGTGCTGGTTGGTCTGAACGCTCCGTCACTTCGTTTGTTTGAATGCTTCTTCAGAGCATCGATGTGCAAAAGTCAAAGAGCAGCTTGGAACAGATGCACCCAGAACCAGGTGAGATGAGAGGGGAAACATCTGGATCACTGTACTGGCCCTTTGTCTGGACCACAGTGAGCTGCAGACTGAACCAACTGGATGTGAAACACCAACCTTGTACTCCAGAGTCTGCTTCAGCATCTCTTCTTCTTCGCGTGTGAAGCTGAGCAGCACAGAAATGGCTCGTATCAGCTGGTAGGCCTGAAAACACCAAACACACACGTTTAATTTGGGTTCGGACCACCACTGATGTCTGAAAGCGCCGCACCCACCTCAGCATCTCTGGAGGACATGAACTTCAGGACGACATGTTTGAGATACTCAAAGTTGATTTCTCTGGAGTCGTTGAGGTCTGAAGTGTTGGTCACTGTGGTTCTGGAGGTTGGGGGACTTGGAGCAGGTGCTGGAGGTGGTTCTGGACACACAGGCTCTGCCCGGCTGTCAGCTGGTTTCTCCTTCCCGTCAACGTCCACCTCAGGTTTTAGTTTCTTCAACACAAAGACAGAGACATCATCAGAAAGTCCAAATGACTGTGTGTGTGTGTGTGTGTGTCCTGAGAAGTAAAAGTTCTAACCAGTTCTTTCTGAAGAGTTCTCCTCATCTCTGCCAGTCTCTGCTGCAGCTGCTTGATGGTCTGAAAAACAACACACGTTTCGTTGGTTGTTGCCGTTTCATCAGCCTGGACTCTGAGCTACCAGAACACTGTCTGACCCGGTTCTTGTCACCAAGCTGCTGCTCCAGATCTCTGTTGATCCTCTGAATGTGATCCAGGTCATCTACAGTCACGCTGCCGTTCTGATCCTCCTCACAAGCCTCAGGGGTCTGAAGCTGCTCAGTCAAGGTTTCCACCTCCACCTCCAGGTAGGAGATCTGGACCACAAACGCAAACAGAGTTTCTGTTGTTGCATCACATTCAAATGGCTCCAGACATCTGCTTCTAGAGGGTTTTAGATTGCGTGCTGACCCGTGCCTGGCAGCTGTCCACCTGCTGGGTCTGGACCAGCAGCTCCTCCCTCACACTCCTCAGCTGGGAGTCTTTATGCACCTCCATCTGCTGCAGCTGGTCTCTCACACACTTTGTCTCCTCCTGCAGCGATACCAGACGGTCCTGCTGACACCGCACCTCTACACACACACACACACACACACACACACACACACACACAGTTAATAATTGAACAGATGAGCTACATTATTTAATGTCTTTCCTGCTTGAACAGGATTCAAACATTTGATTGAGACTCAGATCAGATCGAGTCTGTCTGCACAAAAATAAACACCACACACTTAAAAGTCACAACACTCTTGAGTTTGTAGTGGTGTGTGTGCGTGCATGTGTGTGCATGCATGTGTGTGAGTGTGTGTGTGTGTGTGTGTGTGTGTACACACGTGTGTCTTTACCATCCTGAAGCGTTCCGACGTCCTCCTCCCTCAGTGACAGCTTCTTACTGATGGTAAACACTTCCTGCTTCGAGTTCCTCAGAGCATCATTCAGCTCTCCAACCTGACATCAAACAGAGACGATGATGTAACGGCTAGGGGTTGCAACGATTAGAAACTCTGGTGGTATGATTACAGTCTGAGAAATAATCACAGTTTCACGATTGTTTTGCATGAATTCTGTATCAACATAAATAAATCACACAAACACATTCGATAAAGCAGTAATCCCCAACTCTTTTCCCCGAGGGCCGGTATCCAGCATGTTTTATTTGTTTCCCTAATCCAACACCCTTGATTCACCTGTTCAGCTGCTCATTAAGCTCTGCAGAATCACCTGCTGATTAAATCAGGTGTGTTGAAGCAGGAAAACAGTAAAACATGCTGGAGACTGGCACTCGGGGAAGGGAGTTGGGATCACTGCTATAAAGGTTTTGAACTCCAGTAGATATTAATATCTGCTTTTGAGAAAGTCTGCTTAGAACAATGAATTAATACAATCAAAGTAATCTGTCTACTTTTAAATTACAGGATAAAACTTTTAAAATATCCTTAAAGGCACATTTGGCAGTTTCGGCTTGCTTTTGCGTTGGTCTTTTTAACACCTTGATCTAACAGCTGAAACGTCTCCTCAGCCTTCATTAGTGTCTACAGGAGCGGTTCATCACTAAATCAAACACATCAGCTGTGTTCATGATCTAAAACATGCAGGAAACATGCTGGAAGCAGACTGCAGCACCAGGGGTGTCAGCTCCACTTTACTAAGTCCAACATGGACCGGACCGCCACTCTGAAGTTGCAACTGTGGTATTCTGGCCACAGAGGGCGGTGGGGGTCTGAGAGACATTTCGTTAACCCTGTAAAGGGTCATTTTAGCACATACTGGCTCAAGAACATGATTTAAAACATGAAAAAGTTGCTTAGTATGGCTTTAAATAGATTTGCATATTTGCCTGTTTTAAGTTTCTGTAAAAAGACAAAAAAGGTTTAACTGTTGATAACTGGTCAGGGTTAACAAATGTGGCTTAGACTAATTATCTGGTGTTAAACATCTAAGCGGTTGGCAAAATCCCACATTCAAAATCTCAGATAACTAGAATATTGTGAAAAGGTTCAATATTCTAGACTCAAAGTGTCACACTCTAATCAGCTGATGAATCCAGAACACCTGCAGAGGGTTCCTGAGCCTTTAGATGGTCTCTCAGTCTGAGCTGGATTACTGACATAAGTGGACTTTTGCACCAGATTCTGGTTTTTCCTGTTTCACCTGTACATGAATTTGCCCCATAGAGTCCGTTTCTCCAGAGTCGGTCCTTCTAGACCTCTGTAGTCCACCCTGACCTGCTGCCAACCAGCTTCTGGTCCAGATCCTGACTGATGGAGCTCATTCTTCATCATCAATGTTGGATTTGTGTTTGTCCTCCTGCCTCTGGAGGAGACCCTGACTCCAGACACAACAGCAGATCTACTACAGAATGGAGATGCTGCAATGGACCAGTGAAACTCTGTGGTTGGACCTTCAGCCAGCTGCATGTCTGCAGACCTCAATTAACGGAAGCAACGTTGTAAAGAGGGGACCAGAACTCCTGCAGGAGGTCAAACAGGAGACGGAGGTCTGCTGGGTCACCAGGCGGACTCTGTGCTCGTGGTTTAACGGTTGTTAGTGGTGGTTTGAGACTCTTGACCCGCTCCTGTCTACTAGCAGACGTGTGTTCATTCACAGACCTGGGCCTGTAGATCTTCCTTCTGTCGTCGGGTTTCTTCCAGAGATCTGGAGATGTCAGTGCTCACTGTCAGCTGGCTGTCCAGCTCCGCCTGAGGGAGGAAATTAAGACTTATAATGCAGATCCTCTCTGGAGTTGTCCAATACCTGAACAGGTTACCTACACCATTATCACCAGTTGCCTGGTAGACCAGTGTGTGAGTGTCCTAATTAAACATGTTACCAGGTACCCTGAGTTGCTTCTACAGCTGAACTCTGAGTAACTGTGACATTTTTAACCACATGGACCTGAAACTGGGAATCAGGACTTCCCAGCATGCTGGTGAAGTGGTTGGTGTATGAGCAGCACAACTCCACACTTCTACACTCACACTGATTTCTACATGAAGGGTAATCTACTACCAATAAAACTAGTCTCATCCAGAAAGATTGAAGCAATTAGCAAAGTGGACTGAAGATGAAACTGAACCCAAAGATCTTGCTTTTACCGCGCTCCGCTGCAGCTCCTCTGTTCTCTGCTGTAGAAGTGAGTTTGTCTCAGCCACCTGCTTCTCCAGGTCAGTCTGACACACAAAACACAACGTTAGCCAACAAGGAACAAGTGGTAAAGCTAAAAGACGTAATTATACAACTAGCTGCTCCAGCTGCTGTCTCTGGAACATCATCAGCTAGAAGAAATGAGGAGACAGGTCAGTGAACCTACCAGCCTGTCCTGAAGCATCCGTTTGTCCGTCTGCAAACAGGTGACTCTTCCTTCCAACCTGCTGACCTTTTCCTGACTTTGCTGCTCCAATAAACACAACTGCTGGTCCAGAAAAGCCTTTTCAGCGGTCCACTCACCTCGCTGCATCAGACACAACAGAGACTTCGTGTGAATGAGTGGGTCAGGCAGGATTGATTTCTGCTACAAACGTTAGCTAGACGGCTTTTTCAGAACGCTTTGACACTGGTAAGAATTTGTTCTAATTCTTTAGCCGTCTTATAATTTCCAATGTTCTTTAATTTTTTATTTGATGATGGCAGAGAGGATAAGTCGAGACTGCCCGTAACAAATAAACCTTTATGTGCTGATTAACCAGAGTCCCACAGTCTGACATTATGAATGTGAAACTAAAATCCCCCAGCTGTCAGTCCTTCAGTCCCTTGGTTAATGAACTAAAATTACAACAACTGTTCTGCTGCCTGCTGGCTGTGGACCGACCACATGGAGACGTGTTTCATAACTGCACGCCTGTGTCTGACATTTGTGTTGTAGCATGGAAAAACAACAATATGGAAGCTTTTAATACATTGCATTAACAGGTAATTTTATTATTTAAATCAATATTGGCTTATTCAGCATCATCAGTTACATCTACATGGAAAGCTTAGAGTGCAAATGACCTGCGAGCAGAAGGGGATCTACATTTTACACAAAAACACAACAATGGCGGACATGGTGGTGATGCTGAACATTCTGCTCAGTCGCTGGCTGTTTCTCAGGCTCTGAACCTGGAAACATCTGTGGGCAGAGCTACCAGTGACTCCGCCCCCTAGCCAATCAGTGACTGACGGTCACTGGCATGGCGTATGGGCTCGAGCCGGTACGCTTGGAGCTACATGGCAGCAGGTGCTGAAAAGGTAGGGGCAAACACGGACCTGTTACTGATGGAAAGGCGTTCCAACGGGACCAAATAGATGTGAGTCGTGCTGAGTAGGTAGGTACAGAAGGAAAACTCCCAACACTGGTGCAAACGTCTCTGACCAAACCATCAGAAACAGACTTGATGAGGGGAGCCTGAGGGCCAAATGTCCCTTAGTGGATCCTGTGCTCACTACCAGGAACCGTGGAGCTCCACTGGCATTTACCAGAGAACACCAGAGTTGGCAGGTCTGGCACTGGTGCCGTGTGGTTTTCACAGATGAGAGCAGGTTCAGTCTGAGCTCACGTCACAGACCTGAAAGGTTCTGGAGGAGCTGTGGTGAATGTGATGCTGCCTGCAGCGTTCTTCAGCATGATGGGTTTGGTGGTGGGTCGGTGTTAGACTGAGGAGGACTGTCCATGGAGGGACACACAGACCTCTCCAGGATAGATGATGGTACCATGACTGCCATTAGCTATCCGGATAAAACCCTTAGACTTATTGCTAGGCCCTTCACTGGATCAGAGGGTTCTGGTTCCTCCTGCTGCAGGATAATACCCAGCCTCATGTGGTAAGAGTATGCAGGTTCCTGAAGGATGAAGGAATTGATACCTTTGACTGGTCTCAATAATCTCCTGACCTAAATCCAACAGAAAATCACTGAGACATCATGTTTAGGTCCATCAGAGTCTACCAGGTTGTACCTCAGATTGCCCAGGAGCTCAGTGATGCTCTGGTCAGGATCTGGGAGGAGATGCTCCAGGACACCATCCACCAGCTCATAAGGAGCATGCACCGATGGCCTGATAGCTCCATGACCGCCTGAAGCTATAACTCTGTACGGCTGTGTTCGGTATCTGGACAACTCCACGTTGAAGTGGGCTGGGACATGCAAATGTAAGGTGGGGTGTCTACGCTGATGATGTTAAACCAGCTTTTCTCAGAACGAACCATTTTTCAGCAGCCATTACAACATTACTAAGGTACACAGGAGGTCGGAGGCCTGCCTTGGTTCAACAACAAGGTCAATGTGGCTTTTAATTCAAGAACCCCTTTTAATAAATAATGAATCCCAAGTTTGTGTTTGATGAGTAAAAATCTGTTATTTACTCCAGCAGCTATTGTGGAAAACATCCAAGATTTTAGTGAAACACTGAATAAAAGAGCCAGTTACCAGTTTCTCCTTGTTCTGCTGTTCCTCTGTGATCATCTGCTCCGTTCTCTTCAGTTTCTCAGAGCTCTCCAGGACCTGCTGCTCCAGGGTAGCGATCTGAAATACCAACAAAAGACCATCAACATCCTGTGAATGAATAAGCCTTGTTTGAGAACATCAGGGACGTCCAGAACTAATCAGGTAACAAATCACCACAAGTCAGTACGTAGAAGAGATTGGCTTTTTCTAACCCAATCTCTGTTTTCTTTCTGCTGTTAAAGCAGGTCATGGAGGTTAAAGACTATTTTCATGGTCAGAGTGCATTTGAAACTCGCATTTCAAAAAGAACAAGTATTATATGTTTCTCAGTGAACCTTCTCTTTAAATCAGAGTTCTGTTTCACCACATTGCTGTAGATAATCTGGGTTTGTCTCATTTATGGAGCTGATAATTGACTCATTTATAAGTGATGTTCACATCTGCAGTTATGCTCCTACTAGGGATGTGAGTCACCACCACTCAGGCATTCCGATTCACACCTCGATATTCCACCAGCAACACGATACATTAACAATACGGTGAAACCCTCTGCCGATACGGTTGGATACGATTCATCCCTGCTGAAGATTCTTTCATGATTTGATGATTTTCCGTTTGATTTAACTCATGATGTGATTTGCAACAATTCAACACATTACAAAGAATTTACAAGTCTGATTTTTAAAAATTTCCCTCTTTCTCTGTGAAGGATGTTTGATCCTCTATTGTTTTTGATTGATCAGTAAGTTCAACAAAAACATCTCGTCTCTGGTGAAAAAGGCCAACGGTGGCTGTTCTTGAGGAAACTCAAGAGAGCAGGCCTTTCCTGCCAGCTGCTCTGGAACTTCTACACAGCCATGACTGAGCGCATGCTCTCCCTTAAAGGAGTCATCACTTAATATACCGTGGATATCTACGTCCTATTATAGTCTTTTAGGCCATTAAAATAAATTGTATCGGAAAAATAAATACAAAACAGACAGACAGACAGATCGCTAGATAGAGTTAACAGACAGCTGTACCAGTGTGTCTAAAGCTCAGACTGATAGAGAATGGCACTAAGGTTAATGTTGGACAAGACTCAACACATTTGTATGAATTTAATCGGCTGATTAATTTATGTTTACAATTTATTATTTTAACTTGTGAATATTTTACAGGAGGAAAAACATTGAGATATATATCATATATCGGAATTCAGCTAAAAGATATCAAGATATAAGTTTTGGCCCATATCGCCCAGCCCTAGGCTGTAGCTGGGCTGTAGCCATAGCCAGGCAGTTACCAAGCATTTAACCCCTACCAAAGTTGTTTTGATCAGATAGGGGTTATCAGAAACAGGTTCAGTAGGACTGGACAAGAAATGCCAGGTGCTGTTTTGGCCCACCTGTGTGTCTGTTCTCTCTCTGTAGGCCCTGGAGGAGTCCTCTTTATGGCGAAGAAGATTCTGCAGTTCAGAAATGCTGCAGCTCATTCTAGATATCTGAGGTCAGACAGGACAAAGTCAGATGTGTTTAAAAAAGTAAAGTTCAAAGATTTTCAAAGTCATATATGTACTTGTTTTGATTCTATATAATATAGAGAAGTCTTTCATTGTTCCTTCAAACTGCCAGCAGATCTCTGCAGCTACCTTTTTAGGCATCATTTATAATCACTCCTTAGACTACATCATCATAATAACATGTTTTACCTGTGCCTCCATGGAGCTGACCGTGTCAGCATGGTTTGTCCGAACAGATAACAACTCCGCTCTGGTGTTTTCTAGACTCGTCTCCAGACTGGACTTCTGAAAAGCCAACAAAAGAACCAATAAACAGCTGTTCTTTCTCTAAATCATTAGATTGATGACAAAACATAAAATCTAAAAGACAGATAAAAAAAATCTGTAATTAGAGAAGCAAAAGCCTGTCCCTCTGGCTTTCCAGACTTGTCCTCCAACAGACCTCCTGCAGCAGCTCCTGGAGATGCTCGTCCTGACTCAGGTTCCCCTGCAGTCGTCTCTCTAAAGAACACACCTTCTTCTGAAACTCCACCAACAGGCGCTCCTTGTCCTCCTCGGTCACAGCCGCCTGACGAGACAAACACCACACCAGACAGTAGATTTCACCTCGTCAGGTAGTAATTACGTTTGGTTGACGTAAACCTAAGTCATCATTCTCCAGTCTTCTTCTGACCTTTTGTTGCTGCACCTTCAGTGCATCATGCTCAGTCTGTAAGTCATGGAGGGACTTCTCCAGCGTTGACACCATAGTCTGTGACTGAAACAACCAGTTAAAATCGATCCTTCCATAGAGAGTTTAGCAGAGCAGGGCCAGATACACTCGAGTTTAGCGCTCACCATCTGGAAGTCTTCGGAAACCTGCTGGATGACCGACTGCAGCTCTTGGCATCGCACTTCCAGCTCACTGACCTTCTGCTCGGCTTCTTCTTGGAGCAGCAGGAGTTCTTCTCTGCACCAAGTCGGTTAGAGGCAGTTTTATTCATCTTTATTAAGTGTAAAAGCTTTTTAGTCCTTTAATTAGATCAGGGGTCCCCAATCCTGGTCCTCAAGGGCCGGTATCCAGCAGGTTTTAGTTGTAACTCTGCTTCAACACACCTGATTTCAATTAGCAAGTGATTAGCAGGCTTCAGCAGAGCTTGATGAGCTGCTGCACAGGTGATTCAACCACTGAATCAAGTGTGTTTGAGCAGAGAAACCACAAAACCTGCTGGATAGCGGCCCTCCAGGACCAGGATTGGGGACCCCTGAATTAGATTTAAATCTTTGTGTAATCTCCAGGTAGATAATGGTTTATAAACGCTGAGCTGCCTGGGAATGTGTGACATCATGAAGACACGACCATCAAACATCTCACCTCTCACTCTGGAGCTCAGAGTTGAGCCTGGAGTTCTTCTCAAGCTGTCGCTGCAGAGCCTGGACTTGACCCCGAGCCTCAGACATACCCCGTTTAGCCAACTCAACCTCAGCCTCCTTCTGCTGGAGCTCCTGCTCCTGCTGGCTGAGCAGCTCTTCCTTCCTCAGCAACTAAAGCAACAACAACTCATTCAGATATGCGCTAACAGCTGTATATACACTACAGATCTAAGATAACTGAACTTCTGAGAAAAATGGCCTGTATTTAATATAGCGCCTTCCGGGGTCCTAGAACCCCCCCCCCAAGGTGCTTTACAACACAATCAGTCATTCACCCATTCACACACACATTCACACCCTGGTGGTGATGAGCTACATCGTAGCTACAGCTGCCCTGGGGCACACTGACAGAGGCGAGGCTGCTGTACACAGGCGACACCGGTCCCTTCAACCACCACCAGCAGGTAATGTGGGTTAAGTGTCTTGCCCAAGGACACAACGACAGCGATCTTCCGATTGTGGGGGCAAGCACTTAACTCCTCTGCCACCATCACCCTCAGAGAAACTCAACACACCATGTGTTTCACTTTAGCCAGTTCCTGCTGCTGAAAACCGTCCAGCTCATCCAGGTCATCCCTCTTCTGGAAAAGTGTTACGCTTTGCTCCATCATCTCCTCCAGCCGCGCTGACAGGGCAGACTTCTCCTATATGTACACGCACGCACGCACACACACGCACGCACACCCCGTTGAAGATAAAAAAAAAACCCAGATGGTTGGTTTGATGCCAGAGGAGCAACGTTTGTTGCTCTTTGAGGCCAATAGTGTTTATAAACAAATGTTTAAGACAAGCTAGCAGAGTTAGCATGTCTATGGTGGAGGGCCCTCATTCATCAAACGTTCGTAGAAATATTCCTATATTCGTTCCTATGAACGAAATTTAGAATGTTCGTATGAACAGTCAAGTCTGATTTATGAAACGTGGTGGCCTCTTGTATGCACGTTCCTGCACAATCGTCTCTTGATAAATCCCACCTAGGTGCTCGTGTCCATTCAGTTTTTTACATACAGAAACGCCCTCAAATAACCATATTTGGTCACACTACGTCCTCAGCTCATGAGGTGATTCCCTGGGTTCTTCCTGGAAAAAAAAACTTTATTGACAGCGAGATCGAGGCACTGGCTGCTGAATTAAAAGAGAACCAAACAGGTTGCAGAGGTTGTCATTTTATTATTGTAAACGCGGTCAGGACAGAGGAGAGGTTCCTGTCAGGAATAAAGAAATAATGGTTCAACGTAAAATTAAATATGAAGAAACATAAAGTAACAGACTGAATGTTCCATTCTGTCATTTACGGTTTACATTTAAGGAGTTGAATGTTCTGTTTGGAGTAAGTTTTGTTCTTGTTATAAAATGTTTGATGACACTGCAGCCTCCTCTTAGCTGTCATTCGGTTTGGTTACCTTGGCAACGCGTGTATGTACGGGGAGCGAGTGGAGGAGGTTCTGGGGATTCTCCTAGCCGTCAATAATTGAATATGGACTGGAATCTGATTCGTATGTGGTTAGACTGTGGCCACAAAGGGTCCCAAATCACAGCATAGCTCCAGAAGGATCTCCTTCAGGAAACGGCATCTGCACAGGAGCCACTCTACATTCTCACCAAGCAGATCAGTGCACTCACGGTAGACGTGTCCCCTCCAGAGTGCACGCTCTACTAAATCTTCCACTAACACGAGATCAGCCATGCTACAATGTCAGATACCTGTCAGTCACAGGTGTCTTTTATAGGTTTTAGCACCATTTATGAGACAAAGCTTTTATTTCCACCGACAATTTTTTACTGGGTAGATTAATATATGGATGAGGAACACGTGTGGACGACAGAGACCTTCAGTATTGCGGTTCCCCCGTTCTACCACTAGATGCTGTTCATACGCATGGTCTGAGATTTTCTTATATCTATGAACATTTTCACGCCCAAGTACAAAAACATGAACACCACACAATGCGTAAATGAGTTCCTACGCACAGATCTGTGCGTACGTACGGTTGATAAATGAGGGCCCAGAGCTAATATGTCTGTTTCTGTCCAACTACAATCAGGCTGAGACATTGAACCATCACTGGTCTGCAGGTGCTTCCATGTTTGGTATCACTGAGTTTTCCAGGTAATGACAACATCACAGAGATGATTAGGTACTTGCCCTTTCTAAAGCAGCCAACTTCTCCATCCATTCCTGCAGAGAAAAACAGACAACAGTCATCCTACACGCCGTGCCTCGGCTCTGTAGACCAGGTGAGACAAGAGGAACATACCTGGTCCTTCTTATCCAGAGCTACGGCCATCCCCTCCGCCATCTTGGCTCTGTTGGCCTGGTGGGACTCACTCTGCTCCTGCAGTTTCTTTATCGATGCTGCAACACGAAGAGGGGAGAACAGACAGGAAGGAAACCACACAAACGTTTGTGCTCAAACAGAGAAAACCAGATATATTCAACATAACAGACTGTTAGTAGCTGTGAAAATGAAGGTTTCGCCCTGAGGGCAAAAAAGGAGAGGACATGCATGGCAACTACAGGCAGATGCAGCACAGCTGGTTTTACAGAATCAGTGAGAAAATCCAGCCAAGGTCAAGATTCCTCCAGGCCTTCATGGATCAACCTGGGCACACCCAGGTGTCTGGGTCAGTCTCACCCTCCTCAGAAGGATGGATTGTGGGTAATAAAGTAAACAAATATGTGGCTGGATCACCATCCACTACAGCCCAACGTCCTGCTGTCTGATTTTACAAACCAAGTCTTCAGTTCAGTTTATGTTTCAACTTTGGTTTATAATCAATGTTTCATCATTTTGGTCCTAAAATAACATTTAAAGAGGTCCTTCACTCCTACTTTAATACACCTGCAGCGGGCTCTAGTAGGAATGAACGCCTTGTAAGTCGTATACTGGGAGAAAAAAGCTCCAGTGCGCCTGTTTCAGAACGGAGAATTCAGCCAAAGGAAAAAGTAGCCAGATAGCAGACGACAGGATCTGGACTCTTACTTCCTGATATTTGGACATCTCTCCTCTGATTGGCTAACAGCAACACGACTCTACCACTGACTCTGTTTGCTCTGCAACGTTGATGTTTTATCTCCACAAATAACACAAGCCTGGAGGAGTTCTGCTGTGTGGTGGAGTTGCTAATGCTAACGGTTAGCGTCTACTAGCCCAGACGTTCTCTGCTGTTTCCTGGACGCTAAACCAACAACAGCCTTCCCCGTCGTGAGTCAAGATGGGCGAGTCCATGAATGTTAAGTGACAGTGTGACGTAGTCAGGATTTTCTAATCCTAGAGTTTCACCGTCTATTTTCTATCAGAAGCTCAGAGTGACTGATTATAATCAGAAATAATCATTAAAAATGTTTTTTCCGTGTGTGTGTTTTGTTGACGACATGAAAACATTTGGGTTTATCATCAAAACAGAGACCAGCTTTTATTTCCAGGTGTTGACGTGTGTACCTGACCAGGAACAGAATGATCAGAAAGGTTCTGGTTGTGTGTTTTTAGGTGGTTATCCCACTCAGTTTGGTTCTTCTCTATTTTCACTGGCTGATAAATGTTTCTGTAAACATTTGAAGTCATGTTGCTGCTGCCATCATGGGTTACATCATCAGTCAAAGGAGCCCAAACCCAACTAAACTGTGTTTCAGAGGTGATTTGGGATCATGAGCAGATCCTCTGTCTCTGCCCTTCCATCACATTGGTGAAGGTTCATCTTTGTCTCATCAGTCCACGAAACTCTCATCCTGGTACTGTTTGGTGAATCCCAGCCTTGTCTTCCTGTTCTTCTTGCTAAGGAGTGGTTTGACTTTCCTGGTGAACCAGCAGATGAAGGCACCTTCACTTCTGCCCCCTGGAGTTTGGTGCTGATGTTTGGTTTTCTTCTTCTCCAGACAGCATTGGTCTGAGAGGCAGAAGCATTTAGCCTATTTATGGTCTCAGTGATCAAAGTGATGGGATACACCTAGTTAGGTCCCAATACTTACCTATGATTAGGTGTTCGGTGTATAATAGTTCTGGTCCAAGTCGTGTATCAGAACCAGACATAAACACCTGAAAATAAAATCTGATCTCTAGTCTCATGTTTGATGTCAAACTAAAGCTGGGCAATAAATCCAAAATTTATCGTTATCAAAATTTCTGACTCTTATCATTTTTCTCATGTCAATGAATTCAATAATTTAAAAAAATGAAAAGGTGTGTGTAGGTTGGTGACGTTCATGTCCCTTTGAGAAGCTGTACCACCTCCAGTCACACTACAATGTGATTCAACATAATTCCTGTGACAGCACCATCTAGTGGACAAATTTTGTTTTTACGCATCGTCCATTTATCGTTATCGAGGTGAACTCCTCAATATACCGTGATATGGCTTTTAGGCCACATCACTCAGCCCTAACCAAATGTTTTCAGTCTTCAGCAGAAGGAACTGATCCCAGTGGTCGTGTGTGTGTGTGTGTGTGTGCGTGCGTGCGTGTGTGTGTGTGAGAGAGAGAGAGATGTTTATCCTTATTGCTTCCGTTCACTCATTAAAATAAATCTGTTGGTAAAATGAACATGACTACGTATTTAGAGGCTGCTGCTTTACTTAGTGGGTAATCAAACAGAAGTCCACATGCTGAACAGCTTCAGCAGAACCATGGCGGGTGGACTGTTAGGATTGGAAACAGAAGGCCCCTGCACCCTAAAGCAAACCTCTGAAGCCCCCATTATCAGCCACATAAAGGAAGTGAGGATGTGCTAGGTGAGAGGACAGACAGGTGAGGAAGAGGCAGAGGTGGGGACAAGGAGTGGTACGTACAATCCTGATGCCTTTCTAAGGCAATTTCAAGCTTCTCCTTGGTCTTCTGCATTATTCGTAGCTGCTCAGCGTAGTCTAGTGTTGGGAAGTAGGGTGAAGGGATAGGCAGAACACACACGCGCACACACACACACGCGCACACACAAACAAACAAACAAAAGGGAAAACATGGTTGAGAAACAATGGAAGTTACTGATGATTTTTAAAGAACAAACCATCCTGGTCTGAAGGCTTCATGGGAGAAACTGAGAGTGAAACGTCTCATAGTTAAGCTGAAGCAGGATGAGGAGGCTCAGCTCCTTCACAGAGATCTGGCAGCTCACTAAAACATCCCATAATAAAGCCATCAGCATGGAGCATCCCGTCCTGTCCTGCTCAGGTAAAATCAGTTGTTCTGCTTTAAATCAGCTGGACTCTTCACACTAAAGAACCACATCAGGCAACAACTGACTAAACAGATTTCATCCTACTGAAACTTTTTTGAGGCTTTGACTTCTAAAAGCTTGATGACCTGCTGAATCAGGTGTATTGGAGCAGGGAAACCACTAAAACATACTGAATGATGGACCTCAAAGACCAGACTTAGACACCCTGATTAGAGCATCAGTTCAGTTATTACTTCACATCAGATCGTCTCATTCTGCACCTCCACAACCTTTAATGACCTCCAGTCTCTGCTGTTTTCCTGTGTAACAGTTAGCTAAAGTCAGGCTAACGCTAGCCCACTTCCTGCCTGGTTCTGATCAGACTTACTGACCGTTTGGATGAAACAGATTCTGATGTGGTCCCAGTTCAACAAATGAAATCCTTGCTTTGCTACATCAATATATTTCCTTTATAAATTTTACAGCAAACTCCATTTTTAACGTTCAAATCAGCCTTTTTTCTGCCTTTTCTTCATCACAGATTCGTACGACAATCTGGTCAAGATCCCGGCCCAGGGCCAGACCCATGTCCCAGTCTCAATGACCAGGCTAAATCAGAGCAGAAGACCCACCTCATGGTCACGCTGCTCCACAGTGATAAACCACCTCAACCTCAAGCTGGTGTTGTGATAACCTTCTGTGATAACATCATGCTGCCACCTGTAATGCAGTTCTTCATTTGCAACTGAACACCTCACCAGGAGCCTCCAAAGACCATCCAGGTTCTGGTTGATGGATCACATCACAGCATGGTCTTCATGTGTGAAGGGTTTTGAGTCTCATATGTCCTACCTGACAGCTTGGCCTCCAGCTTCCTAATCTGATGGTTTCTTCTGAGCAGCTGGGCCGACAGGTCGTCTCTGGAGCTGCTGCCATCAGATGCCTGTGAACACACACACACACACACACACACACACACACACACACACACACACACACACACACACACACACACAAAAAGAGCATCGTTTGTAAAGCAGCTTTTCTTTATAATGCAGATTTGATACACAGAGGCAATTCAATGTGCTTTTCAGGTGCAAGAAAAAACTGAACACATAAAACAGTAGCCTAGAAAGCATTCCTACATATGTAAATATATGGTCTGGCCTTGACCCACAGACAGAGATCGGTCATAGGGCGGAATCTATAGTTGTGTACATCGTCCAAAGTTTATCCCAAAGCCGTTGCAAACGAGAACCGTTCCTGAGCCAACATCATCTTTGTGCCTGATCCCATCTGCAGGTGGATGACTGACTTCCTGACAGGCAGGAAGCAGCAAGTGAGGCTGGGGAAGAATGTCTCGGACCTGAGGACCATCAGACTTGTGTTCTTTCCACTCTGCTCTTCTCCTGTACACCNCATTTGCAACTGAACACCTCACCAGGAGCCTCCAAAGACCATCCAGGTTCTGGTTGATGGATCACATCACAGCATGGTCTTCATGTGTGAAGGGTTTTGAGTCTCATATGTCCTACCTGACAGCTTGGCCTCCAGCTTCCTAATCTGATGGTTTCTTCTGAGCAGCTGGGCCGACAGGTCGTCTCTGGAGCTGCTGCCATCAGATGCCTGTGAACACACACACACACACACACAAAAGGAGCATCGTTTGTAAAGCAGCTTTTCTTTATAATGCAGATTTGATACACAGAGGCAATTCAATGTGCTTTTCAGGTGCAAGAAAAAACTGAACACATAAAACAGTAGCCTAGAAAGCATTCCTACATATGTAAATATATGGTCTGGCCTTGACCCACAGACAGAGATCGGTCATAGGGCGGAATCTATAGTTGTGTATAGGGATGCACCGATACTGGTATCGGTATCGGGTATCGGCCTCGATACCACATTTTCTAAAGTACTCATACTCGTTAAAAGTCCTTCGATACCGGGGACCGATACCACGGTCTGAGAAATGTCTGTTTGAGCGGCGTATAAGGTGTTAATCACAGGCGCCGAGTGCCTGCCCCCAAGGCCCCAGCTGCAGCTCAGAGCAGGGAGAAGTTTTCATTTTAAATAAATGTTCTTAATTCCAAACGAGTGCCTTGTTTTTTTGTTAAAGTATACAACTAAAGCTGTTATCTGTAAATTAAAATCATGTTTTTATTAAGTACTCGGTATCGGTGAGTACTGAAATGCAAGTACTCGTACTCGTACTCGTTTTCCAAAAAAGTGGTATCGGTGCATCTCTAGTTGTGTACATCGTCCAAAGTTTATCCCAAAGCCGTTGCAAACGAGAACCGTTCCTGAGCCAACATCATCTTTGTGCCTGATCCCATCTGCAGGTGGATGACTGACTTCCTGACAGACAGGAAGCAGCAAGTGAGGCTGGGGAAGAATGTCTCGGACCTGAGGATCATCAGACTTGTGTTCTTTCCACTCTGCTCTTCTCCTGTACACCAACGGCTGCACCTACAGCCATGAGTCTGTCAAGCTAATCAAGTTTGCAGACGACATCACCGTGATCGGACTCATCTCGGACAGGGATGAGTCTGCCTACAGAATGGAGGTCAAACAGCTGGTGTCCTGGTGCAGCCACAACAACCTGGTGCTAAATGCCCAGAAGACAGCGGAGGTTGTTGTGGACTTTAGGAAGAACACAGCCCCACTCCCCCCCATAACCCTCTCTGACACTCCCATCTCAATGGTGGACTCACCCAGGACCTCAAGTGGCAGCCCACCATCCCGTCTGTCATAAAAAAAGGCCCAGCAGAGGATGTACTTCCTGAGGCAGCTGAAGAAATTCAATCTGCCAGTACAGTCGATGAGGCAGTTCTACACCGCAGACATCGAGTCCATCCTCACCTCTTCAATCACTGTGTGGTATGGTGGAGCTACCATCAGGGACATGAAGGTCATTGGCTGCAAACTTTCCTCCCTACAGGACCTGTACACCTCCAGGACACTGGAGGTGTACAGCTGTGATCTGACCCGTCGCACCCTGGACACAGTCTCTGACTCACTCCCATCTGGCAGGAGGCTCCGATCCATTCGGACCAGAACCTCTCACCACAAGAACAGTTTCTTCCCCTCTGCAGTTGGACTCATATCCAAGAACTGCTCACTCCAGTCGTTAGAGCTGCCTGCAGCTCAGATCATCTGACAGCTCACAGGGACACCGCATCGCCGCCACAGCTCCTCAGATCCACGCGTCCCCGGACGCTGCCTTCTTCCGTTCCCCCAACTCCTTGTTCCCTGCTACGCTTCGCTCAGCGGAGCTGACACTAATATATCCCTCCACTGCATACTCTAACCCTTTTGCCTCGATCTGGATGATATTGAGGAGGAATTGCTCCAAAAAATGTTGCTGACACGCATCTGTCTACTTCTTTCCATTGCGGAAATCTGCCGAGCTGGTCAGTGTTTGACCCACTTATTGTCAGACTTAGCAACAGTAACTGGGGGGGTGGGGCTCAGCGAAAGGCTAATTAATGTGGAAAACTTTTATCACAAACAATTCAATAGTAACCAGAGAGATGTCAGTCACACCTACTTCTGCCACCAGAACAGGCTGTTGGACCATGAACCAAAAAGACAGTCACATGATGTAACCTAGGTAGGTAACTCACTAAATTATTAAACACAGTAGATCTAAGATGACACATCAGTTTGCTTCTGCAAATCTGGGACACCACCCAACTTTTCTCCCTGGTGTCGGGCTCATTTAGCCTGTATTTTATCCCTTTTTGTATTTTTCCATCCCCCTGCCAGGAACTAAAGATAACACCTAGTCCAGTGTTTCCCACGTTCATCAGCTTCAGAAGTTTAATTCATTTTTAATCATTTATTGCTATTTTAACTCTCTGAAGACATCAGGTCAAGGAGGTATTTCTAGTTTTCCGGACTACACTTAACTGTCAGCATTTTCCTGCTCCAGTTTTGAGCTGAGCACATCTGAGCCAGATGCTCTCATCCAGCGCTGTGTGTGGTGTTGATCGGATGTCTAAATATAACAAGGACTAAAGACTTTTCTGAATTTCTTGCTCAAAGTAATCCCAAATGACAGAATGTTTTTGTTGGAGAGTTTAATGCGTGTGTCTGTGTCATCCTGATAAACCCATGGTTAAGGGCTTTTTTAATGTAAGTGACTCTTAACTTCACACAATGGGTGTCTGAACCCACACATGTGGACCTACTCTGGACCTGATCTGCATGTTACATGATTGCTGAAGCAGCTTCTCAGATCATGACCCTGTCCAGTAGCGTCTCAGTAGCACCATGCCCCAGTGCCATGGTGCTGTATCATTAATCCATCCACTGTTGTACGTTCCTCAGTTTTTT
>SSNS01000050.1:1964702-2006141 GCA_006937985.1 Aphyosemion australe | reverse complement strand
ACAGCCTGCTGGCACTCAGCGTCGTCTTGTGATCTAAATGCACAAAGTCTACCTTGACTAATCCAGACCTACAGCAGCGTGCCTACAGAACCACTCAGTGTGGGTTCAGTCCACAGGAAGGGACAGAAGCACCTGTGGATCTGAGCTGCTCTCTTCATGGTTCCTAACCAAACATCCACAGACCTCCAGCCTCTTACAGTCACCTCTCAACCATCCATGAAGCCTTTGAGTCATTCCCTTCACTTCTACAGTCTTCAAAAATGGAAACAACAAGCTGCATCGGTTCTACTCAACTTATCCAATGTCAGGTTCTGGAGGTACTGGGTCAAAGAGGCAAATCCAGATCTGGGTCTACCTCAGGCCCCCTACCAGTGATGGGAAAACCTCCAGAGGGAAGTGACCAGAAGGCATCCTGATCAAAGCCACCTCAGCCCAATCCCTTCAATGGGGAGAAGCAGAGGTTCTACTCTGAGCTCCCCTTGGATAACGGTGCTCATTCCCTCACCCCCACAGCAAAATCTCATTTCATAGTGAGGGATTAAATCAACCAGTAAATTCAAAGCTTTGACTTTCAGCTCAACTTTGTCTTGACAGACCCGGTCTACACTCTGATTCCTGGTATTAGTCCAGACATGGCAACAGGAAGTGGTCCACACTGACACAACTACACATTCTCATCATGGGTCATTAATAACTGCAGTAAAACACAAAATACCAGCAATGTAGATGAAAATGTCTCTACTTACAGCTGCAACTGTTAACATATCAAAAACTTTGGTGCAGTACCGCCAGGCGTTGGCATTCCCATATTTGGTCTGGCATTCATCTGTAAGACATGGACATATTACAGCCGGGACCGAAACATCTGCAGCAGCTGCTCAACATCTTCCATCTCATCTTACCATAAAAACCATACACTTGTGTGATCTGCCTGCTCTCGTGGTTTCCACGCAGGAGCGTGATGCGGTCGGGCCATTTGGCTTTCAGCACCAGCAAATATGTGAACGTCTCCAAACTGTAATACCCTCGGTCCACAAAGTCCCCCTGTAGAGGACGGAGGGACGGATGTTCGTTACAGACAGTCACAGATGAAACCTCCTACTTTAACAGAGAGAGACACGAACCATGAAGATGTAGTTTGTGTCTGGGACCTGGCCGCCGGTTCGGAACAGTTCACAAAGATCATAAAACTAAAACAAAAGCAGATTAAATATTTAGTGCAGAACAAAAGAAAAACATTAACTTTCACAATAAAAAAAATAAACAAATCAACTACTGAGATCATTTGAGGTACCTGTCCATGAATGTCTCCACACACCGTTACAGGAGTAGAAACGGGCTGAACGTTGGACTCCTCCAGCAGAAGGTCACACACATAATCACACAACCTCTGGACAGGACAACAGGGAACCAACAGAAAGAGTTTAGGGTTAACGCTAGGACGATTCCTCTTTGTCACTGAGAAGTCTCACAGCAGAAACACAGAATCTGAAAATACAACCTGAAAAACGATAAGCCACTCACTGAAGAGCTTTAAATATATGCCCACCTACTGGGTGTAGTACAGTATAAGAGGGGTGTAAACCCATCATTCGTCTCCCAAAGGCTCTCAATTAGGGATGCAACGATACCACTTTTTTCCAAACCGATACGATACCGATACTTGGATCTGAGTACTCGCCGATACCGATTACTGATACCGATACTTGTACCACACACAAATATGCAATGAATTGGAATACAGGCTTTTTTGGGAAACATGAACAGCAGGTTCTTTTTGATGAAAATAGTCATCTCTGCATTTTCAGGTGTGAGCCTGTTTCTGCTTTCATTCACAATGTTTGAAACAGCTCCCCCTATTGGTCAATATAGAAAACTACAACACAAATGACAAGTCCCAGTGAAGCCACTTTCAGGCAACTGGTATCGGTACCTGGTATCGGTTAGCTTTTTTCTGGTATCGGTATCTGTATCGGTATCGGCCCGATACCGATACCAGTATCGGTATCGGTGCATCCCTACTCTCAATCCTACCGGAACCAGTGAGGCCCGCTACCTTAAAGGGCTACGCCTATACTCATAGAATCTGGGGTTAAAATAAGTAACCATCATTCTATTTCGTACAGGCTAGGCCATTTAAGGCTGGACTGGGTTAAAGGCGAGGCTGGATGTAGTCTGCGCCTCATTGATCAGATCGAACCATCAGAACACATCTGTTTGCCAGAGAAAACACTCCCCGCCTGCAGGATTGCTGCACGGGCAGCAGAAGGAAAAAGGATAGCCAAAGCAAGGGAGTGATGAAGAGAAAAATGTCACAATGTATATTCACACAGCAGGGTTACAGCTGGCAGCAAGTTTGTCAGATAACAGCCTATTAGGTAAAAACAAGTGACTTAACCAACCCCTGCTCCACAGGGTGATAAGCATGCAGAGAAGAAGCCCCACCAAGAACAATAGTAATGGGGTAATGGAGGCTATTATCTGAAAAGTAAATTCAATCAAGGCTTTGGCCCATTAATCCATAGCGGCTGGGAACCGTGGCCAGATGGGGTCAGGACAGCGGACCTGTGTGGCACCAAAGCTTCCCGCCATCCGACTGTGGTGGAGCTAGTTCGGGGATAACTAATCCATTGCAGTTAGCCGCTGCTTAGATGATGGCAGGCAGCTCCTGCAGCACCACTCTGATGGCTGGGAGAGGAGTAGAGGAGGAGCGCAGAACACTCGAAGTGGAGGCCCAGTGTTGACCTCCAGACTGTCCAGGAGGAACGTTTTAGCAGGGCTGGGGCCGCTAGTCTCATCATCGTCATTTTTGGCCCAGGCAGAGTCATCCAACTCCTGTCCAGCACAGAAATACCGGAGTGCCTTGTCCAGCGGGTATGTCTCTGTCACTGGGAAGACATTGCCGGAAGCAGACGTAAAAAAGTTCACACAGCAGAGCTTCTCAGCTGATAGCAGAACAGCACAGAAGGTGCAGGGGGGCTGCTGCATCAGGGCGAGACCCGCATTATGAGTCCCGAGACACACCTCACATTTGGAGGTTGCTACTCATGATGTAGCCAGTTTGGCAGGAGGTGCAAGTCCATACCATGTCACTGGACATGGTGAGTGAAAAAGTTTTACTTGTTGAGGATAATTTGCTCTTTAGTGTGTAGCATGAAGAGAAAATGGGAGACGAATGATTGGTTTACACTGCCCTTATACCGGATTGGGGACCGCCCACTGAGTGGCTAATCGAGAATCGTTAAAAAAGGTGAAGCAAATATTGAACTGTTTCCGTTTTGATCTTCTTCCAAAAACCATAAACTGTGTTTTAAAGATTTTGCTTGTATTACAGAGTCATTCATCTCATGTGTTGTAGTTTGTGAAGCAGCGCTTATCAAATGTGGTTATAATAAAAATAAACTGGGTGAAGTCCGTCCTTTAACAACAGCAAACTTCACCCTCATGTCTCATGTTTGCAGACTAGAGAAAGAAGTGATGAGAGTATCAGCTTTCCTACAAGGCTCATTGTTTCTGTGTGCACTGAAACCCTTCCGCTGCATAACCGTGTCACTAGTTGAAGTGTAACCAGAAATCTGACTAATTAGGTCCAGATTTAAATCCGTAGCGTTCGTTTCCCTCAAAAGCGCCAAACCGATGATAAAATATGATCTTCACAGCTAGACGTGACTTTAAACATGTCCTATTGACACTGTTCGGTTGTATTCTCCTTCAGAAAGAAGCTAAGACACAGAAACTTCACTCTCTGACTTCCGGTCCACAGCAGCTAGCAGATGCTAACGCTACCTACTCAGTCTGCTCCTGTAGGAAGCCACACACCGAAACAGTCCAATGATGATGACGTTCCAACGAAACATATTTTTGCAAATGTTATATTTACCTTGAGATCATTTTCTGGGAGATATTTGCACTGCTTAGCAATCTCCGCATATTTATCTAAATCTAGCGGCGCCATTATGCCGATAATGGTTGTTTATGTGCGACTTCCGGCGCCGCATCACGTTCCCTGTTCGCTACCGCCGACTAGTGGCCGTTTGGATGGACTGCAACAACATAACAAAAGATGAAAACAGACAAAAAGAAAACACACAACAAGATAACAAGAGATACATGTAAAAGAGCTGCAGTTAAAATAAAATAGAATTAAATTGAATAACTTAAGTTTCTGCTCAGTATTTGACATGTTATAAATATAAATATGTTAATAATTATTTATAAAATGTTTATAATTCACATATATAATTTAATCTTTAATCATATTTTTATCTTTATAGGAAACTACATTGTGTTGCTTAAAGGTTCTACAACTCTCACATCCTACACTATGTTTGAGTGGCTCCCATTACACTGTCCGAGACGCAGAACTCTGAGGGAGGATAGATAAACCCAGACCCCTCCTTCTTCCCTTTCACATGAACACTGATCAAGTATTTTCTATAATATGTGTGTGTGTGTATATATATATATATATATATATATATATAGATAGATAGATAGATAGATAGATAGATAGATAGATAGATAGATAGATAGATAGATAGATAGATAGATAGATAGATAGATAGATAGATAGATAGATAGATAGATAGATAGATAGATAGACAGACAGATAGATAGATAGACAGACAGATGTTTCCCAGAGCTAATTTTTTATTCCAATATGAGAAATCAAACATAAAAAGATTTGAGATGTAAACACAAAAACTGCTATGAAGACTGCACTGGAGTAGGGGGCGAGAACACTTGGACCTGTGCAGCAGACAGGTGAGGTACTGCAGGAGCTGCACACCTGTGAAAGACTCGGCAGAAGTTACTTTATGATGTTGTGTCTGACTTTGTTTTTCCTGCTGATTCCTGGTTCATCTTTGCTGACTGCTACTGGTTTGTTTGCTCCTCCATCAATATGACGGTGTAGTTCTGGTTATACAGTGCCTTGTACCTGGATTAGTGTGTTGGTGTGTGTCAGAAGTCGACTGTCCAAGGTCTCTAATCCAGCATTTTTAATAAACTCCTACAATCCTGGTCTGGATTGCAGACTACCTTAAAGATACAATATGTAAGAAATAATCCCAAAACAGTCTAATGTCTCAATCATGTTGGAAGGAAGGTTATACTGAAACAGATTTCCTTCCCAGCCAACTGGGGAGTTGTAAGTTTTTCTTCTTTCGAAAAACCTGAAAAGGGACATGGTCTTTATTTATAATCTGTGCGCCGGTGGAGTTTCCAAGTCTGCTCCAGAAAGCGCTGTTGTGCTGGCATTTGTAATTGGACACCGGCCTGCCAAACCCAGCAGCGTTTTGTAAAGATCCTAAGATCCCAGGAGCGACTCATTAAATCTGTCGTAAACTTTTAGTTTCATAACAGAAGAACTATCAGCAGTGATGTTTTTATTAAACACAAGAATCTCATGCAGGTGTTGAACTTTAGAGCTGATTCTGATGAAACCTTTAGAGTAGTGTTAGTGAATGAGTCATAACAGGAAACCAGACCAACAGCCTTCAGGACAGGATCACCGGGACAAGTCAGCACATGGCGGAGGTACAGGTGAGGACTCCTAACCCCTGCAGAGGTCACAACTCATCATCTAACACACACCAGTCAAAAATCACACTAAACACCTGCCAGCAGAATCACACTAAACACCTGCCAGCAGAATCACACTAAACACCTGCATTCAGAATCACACTAAACACCTGCATTCAGAATCACACTAAACACCTGCACACAGAATCACACTAAACACCTGCATACAGAATCACACTAAACACCTGCACACAGAATCACACTAAACACCTGCACACAGAATCACATTAAACACCTGCACACATAATCACACTAAACACCTGCACACAGAATCACACTAAACACCTGCATACAGAATCACACTAAACACCTGCACACAGAATCACACTAAACACCTGCACGCAATCACACTAAACACCTGCACACAGAATCACACTAAACACCTGCACACATAATCACACTAAACACCTGCACACAGACTCACACTAAACACCTGCACACATAATCACACTAAACACCTGCACACAGACTCACACTAAACACCTGCACACATAATCACACTAAACACCTGCCTGCAGAATCACACTAAACAGCTTAAAACACAAAACATTTTATACATTTATTCACGTGAATCTAATATTTACAGCCTTGAACTTTCTGTCTTTTTTTAATCAAACCTTTTTCAACATCAAAAACGTAAAGAAGCAGTGAGATCAAAGCAGAACCAGCACTGAGGTTCTACCTGAGCTGGATTGTTGTCAACATGTTGAGTTCTGTCCAATCAGAGAGCGAGTAGGCGCTGTGCAAGGTTCTGATTGGCTACTGAACCTGTCAGTTTTCGGTCGGACGGTAGGTTGAGTCTCCATCTGGATCAGGAGGAACCGAGCTGTAGCGGTAACCGACCGATGGCGGAGGAGGTCTGACAGAGACCGGTACCGGGGCCTACATGGAGACCTGAAACCGAACATGAGCCCAACATCCTTAATGATGCGCAGATCATCGGTTCTGTTCTGTGTTCTGTTCGGATACATCCTCGGACGTTCGGACGCTGCGCCTCCCGTCAGCCCCGATGCCTGGTTCGGCTCAGACTCCCGGGGAGGCTTCCAGACTCCTCCCGGAACCAGGTCCTCCCTCGATCCCAGACCCGGACTCCAGCTGACTGCTGCTGTTGTTTCATCCGACCCGAAGGCCGCTAGAAGCCCCGCGACCAGAACCGGAACCGTTCTCCCTGAAACCGGACTAATCTCAGCCATTAGGGAACCAATAGCTGGTCCGGGTTCCGGAATAAGCAGCACTCGGAAACGGTCCACTGAGGCCCAGACGGTTCTGGCTCCGGAGAAGATGCTGCAGACACTGATGGTGTCCATGGTCTCCTCCCAGCGCTCAGACAACGACGCTTGGGCTTCAGAACCGAACCCTGCTGTCACCTCTGCGGAAATAGGTCCGGGTGAGTGATCAGAACCGGGCTCGGTCAGTGTGAGGGGTCAGAACCGAGCCGCAGAAAATGATGCTGCCCATGGCTGGTTTTCCTGGTACCAGGATCTTGGACCGGTCCTGCTGTAGGTTTTACTGCAGAGACCAAAACAAACCAGCAGGAACAAAGTGCGGTTCGGTTCTGAAGTCCTGACCGGTTTGAAATGACCTGTTAATATTAAATGTGCAGGTTCATCTGGGCCTTCTGGACCAGCGTTAGGCCTCAGTGTTATGAGGGGGTGGGGGGGTATGGGTTCAGAACCAGGCTGTCTGACCAGAAGGCCAGGACCAGGACTGTTTACTCCTCACTCACACCTGATGGTTCTGATGATCTGGTGCAGGATCAGGTTTCTGACCCGCATTCACTCCTTTCTAAACTAGAGCCAACCAGACCTCTTTTTAAGAGACCATACCATTAAATTCTGGTCCAGAACCACCTGGTTCTGGGGTTAAAGGGGGAATTAAATGAGGTGAAAACGGTGGATCTGATGTCAACAATCTGCTCCCAGACAACAGAACTCCCCATTGGTCCAAATTCGTCACCTGATGATGTCATATAAACAGAAGGGTCAGCTGGTCTCACTGAGACGAACAAATCTCTGATTCTACCTAACTGAGGCTGTTCACAGAGCTCTTGGACCTACACCAGAACCACCACAGAACTCCCTTCTCAAAGTGCAGTCCGGGCCTGGTTTTAGGTCAGACTGAACCCGTTTTGGTGAGACCAGGTCCCATGTCAGACCAGCTGGGACCCAAACGGGACTCCTTAAATCCAGGACTGGTGTTAATGCACTTCTGCTCTGAATCGGGTCATCATTTGATCAGAGTGCTTCTATCAGCAGAACCTTTTTTTCTGTACCGGCGCTGGTGTGAGAAGAACCAGCAGGAGCGTTAGGGTCAGTGTCAGTCTGGGGTTCTGGTTCCCTAAGCCCAGTCTGTCTGTTATGGTGTGAAATGACCCTGAGACCCGAAGTTCAAAGATAGAAGTTTTGTGGTTCTGTTCTGTTCAAAGTTGGACTGAACCGGTTTATAATGCCTGGCAGAATGTTTAGGGTCCTTGCTGGGTCGTTCTGGTGTTTCAACCTCTAGCTGTGGAGGTCTGAGAGTCCATCAGAACCGCACTAGAACATAACACCTGGTGTCACTGACACCATGATGATGGTGAGGAAACATCACAGTATTTTGTTTACTTTTATCAGAAACAGGATTTAATGAGTTTTAATTGAGCCAGAATCAGAGCATCATCCTGTTATAGTGGTACCAGTCAGACCAGAGGTTCTGGTTCTGAGGGCTGAAACCCACCAGAACTCTAATCACCTGAGTATTTGATCATATTTCTGATTAAATTAAAAATTCTGATTCTAAAAGTAAAAATGGCCGTCTGTTTTTAGTGTGAGCTAGTGATGGTGAGTTCACAGACTGAATATAAATCAGATATTTGCCTTTCCAGTCCTGCTAATGAACATGTGTTGAAGCGGGTTTCAGAGCGGGCCTACAGCCACAGCTTCAACTCTCAAAGTCTTAAATGACATCCAGTCAGACTCCAGGTGCAGTTTTCTAGAGTTAATCCCAGCTGTCTCCTCTACCAGATTAGCAGATTGGGTAATTCTCTCTCATAGTTTCTCAATAATCTCACTAAACAGCACAGAGTGTAAAATCAGAGCATTTTCTTTCTTCTTTTTGTAACTTAAAGGTGTTCCACAGGGACCAATCCATGGCCCCGCCTAGTTCTCCCCCTGATATATACTGTGGTGGGCCCATTTGACCACCTGATAATGAATCTCTGCCAGCTGGTGCAGCTGTAATCTGAACCCGTCTCAAGGTTCTGCTCAGGTTGAGGATCTGATTATTTTATTTGTGGAGCCTGAGTCTTGATTTGTGTCTGACCTGTTTCACCCCCACCCCCACCCCAGAGCCGTCGTGTAACTGCAGCAGCGGCAGCGAGGGGATTCAGAACCCAGAGGAGTGTGACCCGAGGACCGGTCAGTGCTTGTGTGTGTCTGGCTACAGCGGCCTGCAGTGTGACGAATGTGAGGAGGAGTTCTTCACCAACGGCACCAGCGGCTGCCTGCCCTGCTCCTGTGACTCCTTCGGTGCCGTGAACCTCCTCTGTGACAGGTCAGGCTGCTTTCCCTTCCTCTGACCCCGTTAGCATTTACAGTTTATGCTGAACAATAAGCAGTGGAACTAGTAGTGCCACCTTCTGGTGGCCATTTTTTATTCATGTTAATATGTACTACGTTCCTAAAGATTTAAACTCACCAAAGTTAGACCCAAACAGCTGAGCTGGGCTCAGTAGAGTTCTACAGCAGGAGTTGGTCTACCAGCCACCAACAAATAACAGCAGAAGGGTTTTTGCGTAAAAAACAGTTTTATGTGTAAGTGAGCTTTATAATTGAGACCCCTCATTTATAGACCTCACATCTCACCTGGAGAGTCAGACTAATTTCTTCTTAGGTCATTTAACATTTAAACTCGGTCTGTGAACAAAGTGCCTTGCCATACTCGCCTTAATATACGTCACTGACATGACAAGTGCACGACTCTCTCTTCCCGCTTGGTGGTCCAGTGCTCCATCATGCTGGAGTAGACATTGTTCGTCACCAACCTGTTGTTGGAGGAGTTCCTCTGGGGTGATGTTTAGGTACCATTGGCTGTTCTGAAGCTAGACTCTTTGTCTTGACATCAGACCATCCTCCAAAAATCACCTGTCTGCTGCCAGTCCTGAGAAAGATCTATTCTGTTATGATGGATCACTGATCCCACCGCTGGATCAGCTTTAGGAGATGAGCCTGGGATTGCTGGAATTTCTGGGGTGCCCTGATGCCTTCTTCACAAATGAAGGATATCAAATTAGAGAGATCATGGAACTCAATGATTTAATTGTTGTTCATCTGCGTATTAAAACGTTATAGAACAAGATGTGACACTCAGGCTAGCAAAGAAACAAATCATATGACTATTGTTAAAAACATCTAAAATCAGGCTTGAAGGTCAGAGGTCTTGAGCTTCATAGGCTCCAGGAAGGAGCCGCCCCTCAGCCTGGTTTCCACCTGAAGGAAGGAGAGGGAATAGCCCCGGGGCTAGATCGGATCATCATTATGGACTAAGCACATCTAACCTCTCTGTAGCTCCTTCTTGTCAGCGTCAGACCAGTTTCCATACCAGGCTATCCTGTAGAACAATGGTGTGAAAACAAAGGGGCTTGGCTCAGGACACATCCTTGTGGAACATCAGTCACGAGGACAACGGTGAAAAGAGGAGATGCCATGTATATTCTGACTGAAGTCTAACTATCAGGAAGTTACCCAGAGTTACCCTGTTACAATGTTCTGACAAAAGGCTGAGAATAGCGGATGTTTAAGGACCGTTTCTGCCCAAACCGGTTTAGATGTGACACCCAGAGCCTGATCACTGCTGTGTGAATTTGTGCAGGAAAGGAAGTAAAGCTTAACTGTGTTTCCTTTATTATTATCTCTGGCTTTGTTCTGTGAATATGTCATCTCTGTGAACTAATTAAGTTTGTTCATGGCTAGCATTAGACAGCACCTGTTATCATTAGGCAGCTAATGCTATGTCGTTAATGTAGCCTTTGACTCCTGTGACTATACAGGTGAAACTGAAACAATGAGAACATGGTGCAAAACTCCATTTATGTCAGTAATCCAGCTCAGACTGAGAGACCATCTAAAGGCTCAGGAACCCTCTGCAGGTGTTCTGGATTCATCAGCTGAATAGAGTGTGACACTTTGAGTCTAGAATATTGAACCTTTTCACAATATTCTGATAGTCTAAGATGTTGAATGTGGGGTTTTCATCAGCTGTAGCCATAATCATCACAATTATAACAAATAACGGCTCAAACATCTGGATTTACATGGAATGAGTCCGTCTCATAGATTAGTTTCACCTTTTAGGTTGAATTACTGACATAAATGAACTTTTGCACCTGATTCTCATTTTTCCAGTTTCACCTGTAAGTAGCTCCTCATAATTAGCTGTTAGTAATGTGTTTACATGTCAGGCTGCTGTTAATGAATACATGTGAGTAAATCTGATATTGTTATTTCATACGTTAATCTCACACATGGTGTTTTCATCTCAGACACTTCTACCGTAGGACCATGCTCCATCCATGACTCCATCTCACACACGCACACACACACGCACGCACGCACACACACACACATTCAGATGTATTCAGAAAGGTTTGTTAGCCTAAATATTTGCTTAGGGTGGTTTTTACGCAGGAGAAATTGGATCAGCTGTTCAGTAACTTTTGAAATAGTAAAAAAAATTCAAGTGAAGAACTAGTAAAAGATAGAACTGAGGTATTTTTGTGGTACTGTCGAGAAAAACCACTATCATAAAAAGTGATAAACTGTGGTTAATGTTGTGTAAGCTTTAGGACTTGGCTGTGGACGTCTGAGGAGGCAGCAGGGATCTGAATGCTGGATTGTTTTTGTCTGAACTTGTTTTCCATCGTCTGCTCTTGCCTGGGACCAGAGGGGGTTTTCTAAGAAGTCTGTTCAAAACATCCAAGCTTTCTTCTTCTTGTTTGACTAAAACCTAACATCCACCAAGAGATTACGAGAACTGTGACAATGATTAATTAAGATGTTAGTTTGTTAATTCAGACTTTCAGCTTGAGTCTCACATAAAAAGCCACATTTAAAGCAGAAATCAGGAAGTTTTATTCCCAGAGGGCACCATCTAGAGGTGGAAAATGCGTATCGCACCTTAAGCCCCTCTCCCTACTTCCATGATTACAGCCGAAAGCCACGCCTCTCATTCATGAACGTGCACCTTTAGCCTGCTAGCAGAGCTAAAACACATTGTTTAACAAGTATTATTCTCATGTTATGCTATTTATTCATATATATGTTTTAAAGACTTACTTGTCCATAAAAAAGGTTGCCAACTCTGGATCAGTCTAGGTACGTCCTCAAACACGTGCACACTGTGATTGACGTCTGTACGTAAGCGGATGTCTAACGCTATTGGTTAATGCTGAAGCGCTCAGTTCTAATTGCATGGGGCTCAATGGGACGGGGGCGGGCTTAGCAAAAAATAAATAAAGACATTACCTACATTGTATCACAGTACAGGGTTGGACAATCGCTTTAACAGATTTATATGTAATCATACATAATTCATGGAAAAGGGAAAACTCCAGATTGCTGCTCTAATATGTCATTTAATGTTTTTACTGCTCAAAATTCACAGATGAACAAAGTTACAGGAGAGAAAGAATAAATCATTGAAACTTTGATTCTGATACTTTTCATTCTATTCCTGCTATAATCCAGGGTTCATGAGTGGATTTTAATTTTCAAACATAATTTTCATGTTTCATATTTCTGAAGCCAAGAATGATGTAAGTTTAACAAACAGAGATCTGATTAAAGGGAATGATTTGGATCAACAGGCTAGAAAGGTTTTTAGAACTAGTTTATAATTAAATTTTAGGGATATATCGGCATCAATAACGGTGTCGGCCGATGTTAGTCATTTTTAAAAATATCAGTATCGGTTCGATGTGTGAAACTGGGCCGATATTAACAACCGATATTTTTTGAATCTTGTTTTCATTTGTGTATCTGTGTCAGAGGGTGGGAGGGGGGGCGATGATGTGTAATTGTTTAGTCATGTGACAGTAATAGTAATCCTCTCAGAAGCGCAAATGTGCGTGGTGTGTGTGTACACACATTTATACACACACACATGTATATATAGATAATCTAGTTTGCACTTTATAGAAATAAAGCTAGACGTTCAAAAATTCAGCTTGCATTATTTTCCGAGAAAATTTGCTGATTTCAGAAGCATAAATGTCAGTGTGTGTGTGTGTGTGTAGATCAGTGGCGGCTGGTGAATTTTTTTTTGGGTGGGGCGCATTTTTTTATTTTTATTTTTTTATGTTAGTTCTTGTGAATGGTTTTTATTTTGAGAGGCTCTATATAAACGATCGTTATTTTCTTCATTTGCAGGTCAGTTTTTCATATGCGCTAACCACATATCACCACTAGGGAACGCCAAGTTACCATTCTTATGCGTCACACAAGACGAGAGGACACGCGACAGGAAGTACGTCGACGTTTCGGCCGTGTTAAAAGTATTAACTTTATTAAACTACAATTAAATGCAGATTACACACAGCACTTACAGGCCATAAGGTGTATAGATCGTTTAGTTTAAATTTTATGTTTTTTTAAATACATTTTGTGATTCCTCTCTTCTTCTTCCTCTTCCTGTGAGACTGGTGGGGCGGCGCCCTAGCGCCCCCTATGGACGAGCCGCCACTGGTGTAGACATATATATATTGGTTATCGGAAATAACAGCGATATTGATATCGGATATCGGTATCGACCCAAAATTTCATATTGGTGCATTCCTAATTAAATTAAAAAAAATTTTTCAAAAGATTAACATTATGTAGCTGTTTTGGATTAATAAAAGGTTTATTTTAAACTAAAGTATTCAAGCATCACAGGAGAACATAACTCAATTAAACAGGCATTGAAATGTAATTTCTCAAAATCTCTTGTTTTAAACAGCTTCTTTAAGAATAAGCAATAAAACATAATTATAAAGAGACAAGAAACAGTGTTTTATATCAGTGAAAATTTAAGCAGCTTTAAAGAAAAAAATCAAAACTATAAAAAGACATCATCTCAGAGAAAATAGAAATTTGCAAGGTGCATAGTGCTTAAAGTAAATCTCTTCAAACTCGCTCTCATCTGGGATTCTAAAGTTCTACATCCTTCTGCTCCAGTGGGTGGAGCTGGTTCATGAGCTCACACAGATGGGTGGTTTCCCCCAAATTTATCAGAACCTGCACTCAACATCATTAGCTTCACATCTACGGCGCTAGCCACCACCGACGCAGCTACGTCCACATGGTTAGGATAGGATAGCTTTATTTGTCATTGAACCAGCATCCCGGTATAACGAAATGTAGTTTCAGTACAACCATTCCAAGATCAGACATACAGCACAGGAAACACAGACAGGAAAATGGTTTTACTGTGGGCATTTAGCCATTTATAGCGCTCCCATTATGCAGATAAAGAAAAATGAGGGCAGGGAGGTATGAGGGGAAAAAAATGCACCCCCACTCTACTCCCTACAGGGACCAGAGTTGGCTTGCAGGAAAAATAAAAGCACATATTCAGACAGTCACAACATAATCGAACGTGAGGTGGGTGGGAGGGGTGGGAATCCCCATGCATCCGAGGGAGACCAGCAGCTAATGATTACGGGTTAACTGTTATTGTCAACGGCGTCATTTGCTGTGTCCTCCCGCCTCTTTTTTTCCTGTTCAGATGCGCCATTGATTCGTTTTTATAAGTCCATCAAGGAAAAGTTATTTTGAAATATAGCCCTAGTTTAAGCTTTGGCTTCCAAACTGGTTTCAGTGGTTCTTGAGGCAACAACTTAAAGAGCTTCACCTGGGACAGCCCTCTGCAGCCCTCTTCTGGCCAGAAACTGCACTAAACAACTTTAGTGTTTCGGGTCGGCACCAGTGGAAGGTCTCTACCTGCTTTCTGGGTTTACTGTGCCAAGCAACGAAAGAGCAAAGAGCTAAAACCAGAGTGAACATCAGTCCGGCCCACACTCATTGGTTTCAGTTTCAAACCAGCTAAAAAAGCAGCAAGCAAACTCCTAATTCGTTTTCTTCACATTTAAAAAATCATGCAAAATACAGCTCCTTGTCTCCCGACGTCTGCAAAGTCGGTGTGAGCAACAGCAGGATTATTTAAAACAGCTGTAATTCTGCTTTCAGCCAGTAGGGAGGATAAGTGAGAAACTCATCTTTATGTCTCTGTTACCAAGGTTATGTTGAGTGACGTCTCTGTTATCAAGGTTATATGGAGTTAAAGGTGCAGTATGTAAAAGCTGTTCAAGCAAGCTACATTTTGAAGAAAAAAAACAAGGTCTGACACCGTTTATCAGGCTCCTAGAATCTGATGGTTGCAGAAGATGGTTGTGACACACACACACACACACACACCCCCGACAGAGTTAAGACTTTGCTGTTTTCCCAGAACCAGACTCTAAGCAGAACATGTAAAACAACTCCTTCAATGAAAGATGCTTTGCTTTCAGGCTTCTCCATTGAGGAGTCCGTTTTTGTTAAAGAAAACTCTGACTTTTGATATAACATAGTCAGCTAACAGGAATTCTGGCTTGGTAGCCCAGTGCTCAGGTCTGATGCTCCTTCAGAGTTCACAGCCGTATCTGTTCCCCTGTTGAGCATGTCTTCCAGGCCGTGATGAGAGTTTCTCCTTCTCTTGTTTCCTCTGCAGATCTGTGTCACGCTGATATTTTGGTAGTAGTAAGGCTAATAGGGGGTGTCTATGTAGGGCAGCCGATTGTTTCCTCTGACAGACCCAGATCTGTAATCAGTATTGATTGATGTCAGGGCTGCACAATATATTGCAAATATCGTTATCGCAATATCAGCATGTGCAATAGGCATATCGCAAAGAACAGAAAAATATCGCAATTAATGGTCATCTCGGATTTTTGCTACACATAATGCATTTTGTCAATCAAACAGAAGCATGAAGTTTTTGACAAATCAAATAGAGCCTTCACCCATTTGGCCAATCTGTTGGGTTCTTATTGGTTAGATGCCTTGGTTTTGGATGGCTAGCAAACACCTGAGTTAGCTTTGAGGGCATCGCAATGACTGAGGGTAAGAGGTGTGTGGAAAATGTTAGCGAGAAATAACTCATAATTCAAACAGCATGACTATTATTTCAAAGTACTTGTGTTCAACAAACACAAGTACTTTGCAAGACATGCTAAACACTTGTAAGTAGTAAGTAAAGTAAGTAAATTTTATTTGTATAGCACTTATCACAGAAAAAGAATCACAAATGCTTCACAAAGATCAACAAAACAAAAGATATTGTGATGTCACAATAAGGGAAATTGACATAGAACCACTCCTGTCGACTGCGCTCTACTCTGAGTCCCTTTTGGAAATCCAATCTCCTCACCAAATAGCAGCCATTCAGGGAATGTGTGGGTATGGCCAAGCAACAGCTTGTTTTCCTTAAAGCCATACAGCACCTTCTTAGGTGCTTCACAACAGATTCAGTCATTCATCCATTCACACACACATTCACATGCTGGTGTTGATGAGCTACAATGTAGCCACAGCTGCCCTGGGGCGCACTGAAGGAAGCAAGACTGCCTAACACTAGCGCAACCGGTCCCTCCGACCACCACTAGCAGGCAAGGTGGTTTAGGTGTCTTGCCCAAAGACACAACAGCAGCATTCTCTGGTGGGAGCCGGGATAGAACCTGCAACCTTCCGATTACTGGACAACCCGCTCTACCTCCTGAGCTACTGCAATTAGCAACTCTACCACACAGCAGAACTCCTCCAGGAGAGACTGAATTTGATAAGGTGCTCCATAGTGACTGCTATTGTTGACAGACACTGGTTTCAGCTTTAAAATGTGTTGTGAGAAAAACCAAACCAACACAAAAAACTGTTTACAAAACATAAAAACTCTGATTGTTGAATCAACATGGGTTAGAACTGTTGAGGCCTTCTGTTTGTCAGAGTTTGGTATCAAGTCCAGTTGACATTTTAAACTCCTAAAGGTCATGACTGTTTGTTCAGTTTTAATGTTTTGCTGTAAAATATCATCTTCCTCAAGTCTTCTGGTCCACACAAACAAAAACTCACCTTCAAAAACAGGTCAGAAGGAATATTTGATAATCAACTTGTTGTACAACTGACAATCAGGAATTATCAGGACATATTATGCATCCTTTTGTGCTGTCATATGTGTCTCCACTGCCTGTAAAAATACTCCAGACTTGGAAAAACCCATCCATCTGTCTTCTGTCCATGTTTGGTTTTAGGAATTATTTGTTTAAAACAAGCTGTTTGCAAAAGACCTGTTTAAGACATCACAAACAAGGAAAATAGAATACAGGTGAAACTGGAAAAATGAGAATCTGGTGCAGAAGTCCATTTATGTCAGTAATCCAGCTCAGACTGAGAGACCATCTAAAGGCTCAGGAACCGTTTGCAGGTGTTCTGGATTCATCAGCTGATTAGAGTGTAACACTTTGAGTCTAGAATATTGAACCTTTTCACAATATTCTAGTTGTCGGAGATTACCTTGTTTTATCATTAAGTAATGACATCAAATGGCCAGGGCTGCACTTAAAATAGATGTCAGACATTTCTTTATGATTATCAATAATTATTGATATCGATCAATATACATTTTTTTTTTTATCGATATGCTTTTTTCTATATCGTCCAGCCCTAGTCAGGACACACAGACACCACCAGCAGAACGGGCTTAGTTCAGCCCTTGGTTTCTATCAGCTGTTCGCCTCAATGAGATTAAACCAGAGATGATCATGGAGACACACTGAGCAGCTATTAGCCAACACCAGCATGGATGCTAGCTAACATCACAGCAGCTAGCATCAACAGTTATTAAGCATCATCAGAGGTCAGAGGTTCCCTTCTGTATCACTGACCTATTTAGGATGGCGGTCTCATGTAAAGCAACTAGACCATCACAGTCCATTAAAATCATTCAGGACAATAGCAAAGCCCTTCCCCTCCCCCACCCTCAGCAGGATCAGAGGGCAGGAATTATCAGAGGGATTACTAGGTCTTCGGGGACAGGGCTTTTTCCAGCCCACAGGCTTTGTTTGCATTTGGGAGTCTCCTCCTGCAGCCTCACAGAAACCCTCCTGAGTGAGAGCTGCTTATGCAACAGGATGAAACGCTGGTACTGACCAACATCATGCTGTTATGTGGAGGTCAGTGTGTGGTGGACTGCCAGACAATCGGAGCAGATCCCATAGTTGTCCAGTTATTCCCTTTTGTTTAGTTTTTAAATAATCCCTAAAACCCGTTTGCTGTGTTGATGTATCGTAGGAGTGGATGACGAGAAGAATCTGCCTCTAGCTGGAATGACGTGTGCATAAATGGACATTTCAGAAGATTGTTTCTGTTTGTTGAAGTTTTTGGGAACTGTTCATCCTCCTCTTCCTCACTAGCTTCTTTTCATGCTGGTGTTTCTGTCTTTTCTGCCATTTTTGGGCTCCCTCTATTTATTTATTTATTCTTATTATCTTATCTATTACCTTTTATAATTATTTTAAATTTTTTATTATGTTTTTGAAGCGACTCGTGATTTTTTATCCTGAAAGGTGCTATATAAAACTCTCCTTCATCTTCTTCTGTTGCTCTGTTGTCTTGTCAGAGTTCCTTATGCAGGTCTGTGAACGTCCTCATCACCGTGTCCTCATGTGACCTTCTGGACTCTGCCAGTACATACATGCATCAGACCTCTCCGTGGAGACCAGGGTTTAAAATGACATGAATAAGGAGTTTAACTGGTGGTTCCTCTAGATACCAGCTGAACTCAGCTAGACCCAAAACACCATGTAATCTGTAGATGATCCCAGAAATGAAATTCAATCAAATCAAAGCCTGACTGATACAAGAAAGTTTTAATCTTATTGTTACAAGGTATGAAAATGAGCATCCATCAAGTATCCACTCAAAGTCCACCAATCACCTGCCTATCATCCACCTAATGTTTACCCACATCTAGAATAGGGAGAACTGGTTGCCCTCCTTGAGCCTGCATGCCCTGAGGTGGAGTGGTTTTTTAGTACCTGGTGATCAAGCATCGTTCCAGGAGCTAGGCCCGGCTCAGCTTGTCAAGGCTGCAGCTCGTAAGATGCCAAATTCACGTAGATCCTCCACCTTCAAATGGGTCAATATATAATTTCAGGAGATTTTGAGTTTATTTTTAGGGTAAAATAGTTGACAGTTAACCTAGTTAAATTTTTTGCTGTTTTCAGATTTTAAAATCAAAATGGCTGGCTAGCACCAGACACCACCTGGCATTTTACAGAGAAATTCTCCTAAATATTAAATATGCACAACAATTGAAATTTAAAGTTATTTAGTTATTGTAGTAACATTGTTGACATATAAGTACACACTTGCCCTAAACACTACTTTAGGTGAAATAAGTGAAAAAGTAGAGAGAGAAATACTTTGGAGTCTTGCCAGTTTTCTCTTCAGGAGGAAATGACATCATGTGGAGCAGGTCATGTGATTTAGAATGAACACCCTTCCTTGACGGGTGTATTTGCTGTGGGTAACTTAGATGACAGTGAATTCTAGGACACATGTGAAATTTGTTCATTTTTATTTAAAATTAGGGGTGGAAATTTAACGCGTTAATTATGATTAATTAATTAGAAAAAAATAACGCATTAAAAAATTAACGCTTTTAACTTGGGGGATGTTGAAGTTTAGCAGCAAAATCCATGCCCTAAATATCAATATAGTCGAGCTGCACCTCTAAAGAAAGCTCAGAACCTTGGCTACAAGACCATGTACACCTTTCTTATGTGCTCCAAACACAACTAGAACTACAATCACATGAGTGATCAGAAATCCCTCTTCATGTGTTTTTGCCTTCATTTCTGTCTCTAATGATGCTAAATCAAATCAAATTGCACACACATTCTATCGACCCATTATTATTATTATTATTATTATTATTATTATTATTATTATTATTAATATTATTATTATTTTAAAGACATTGTACTTTTAGGTCTGTCCTATTTTGGCCAGTGACATACTCTATTTTCTCCTGTTTTGAATTGAAATACGATTTAAAAGCATTTTTTTTAGAAATTTAAAGATTAGAAATTACAATAATAATTTCAATGACTATTGTTTGATTCTCTGTCTCATTATTTTTAATTTTAAAAAATTGCTTTCGGGGCAAATTCTTTTTGAACGATTAAAATGCGATTAATCAAGATTAATTAATTACAAAGCCTCTAATTAATTAGATTAATTTTTTTAATCGAGTCTCACCCAAATGTGACATTTTCCCCAAAAAGACATACATGTCATAATTACCTCAACTTAATGTGAAGATTACAATTAAAATTAATTTTGAATACGTTTTTTTTAGTTATTGCTTAGCAAATGAGATGGTGAATATAATTCATGTCTGATGGTTATTTAGGTGACATTTTAGGGATATTTAGTTATTTTTTATAAATAAATTATTATTTCCATAATAAATAACTGGTATTTGTAAAGATGAGATCCTGAAGAACAAAGAAGGGTTTTAAAATTTGATTTTAATAAACATGTTTCCAAGATAAATCTCATGGACATGAAAACTCCCAAAATTATATATTGACCCAGATATAGGAGTCGAGATCAGGGGCAACAAAACCAGGCGGGGCTGATCCCTGGTCTCAGAAACGGGTTTTATTCTTTGATCTACTTATTATAAAACCGTCATGGTGTCATCCTTCCTGTGGCAGTCCTGTCTCATGACTATGGTCAGCATGTGTATGTTGTTGGTATTGCGGTGTGTGTGTGTGTGCGCGCGTGTGTGTGTGTGTGTTGCTGGGGGAATGAGGACCTTGTCCTCATCTGTACCCACGCTGAATCGGGCCCAGCCTCAAGCCTCTTCATTAGCATGAGGTTCTGTTGCTGTAACAAAAGCGTGTTTGTGTGAAGACCCACGCTCAGCTCCAGTCAATCTGGATTTACTTCAGTTGTTCTGAGGCCTTTGTCCTGTGATTATGGTTCTGAGGCCTTTGTCTGGGTTTTTACAGACTTTCATTCTGAGGAAATGACCTCAAATGGGGGGTGGGGTAAGATTTCTGTTTCCATAATGAATGATTTATAAGGCTAGGTCTGATTATTTTATCCCCTAGTGTTGGTGCGGTTAAGTCAGGTTTGATGCCTTATAGAAAGAAATATTTGATCATGAAAGAATCCATCTTATAATTATTCCTTTCATCAACTAGAATAAAGAGAAAGAAAGGTACGACAGCCTAGAGCCACCCAGACGGATTTCAGTTGGATTATTGAGGGAAAAAAGTCAAAATGATATTTCCAGAATAAATTTGAAATGAAAGTAAAAAAGTTGAATTATTATTTTCAGTTTAAAGGCTCTTTCAGAAAAATGATCAAAATGGGCTCTTTCCAGAACAGGAAGAGAACCCTGTCATTTCCTGGACCCCGGCTGTTTTTATTATTATGGTAGCCGAGGGTTCTGAGGGGATCTCTAACGACTGAATTATAAGAAACGAGGCATTTTAATGAATAAAGGATGTGGTCGTTAGGCTACTTCAACTGCAGCATCCACAGTGGATACCAAAGAATTTCCTTTATTTTTTCACAATAAGAGTCTTAAACATGGAAACTTTTTAAAAAGTCTGTTATTGTTTTAAACTGAAGCTGCAAGTTTAGCGTGTACAGTCTAAAAGAATGTCTTTATTATTAAAGCACAGCTGATGTATGAAATCACCATAACACAAGGTTTTTTATTTAGTTTTAGGGTTCTTCCATTCTGACGATTATAAACTGCAGTCTGGTTTCATATGTAGTCCCAAGCTGAGCACTATTAAAGCGGCTGTCCGGAGTATTTCTTTTATCTGATGGCACCATCTAGTGGCTGACAAGCGTATCACACCAAGAGTCGTTCGATTCGGGTATTTAAGATGGCGACTGCACGTTTCTTGTTTATGAATGTGCTTCTGTAGCTGACAAACAGAGCTAAAACACATAGTTTTACAAGTATTATTCTCATGTCATGTTGTGTTTTCATATATTTATATTTTAAAGACTTACTTGTCCGTGAAAAGTTCATCAACTCTGCATCAGCCAAGGTGCTTCCTTAACTCTGAACCATGTAAGCGGTAGTCTAATGCTATTGGTTAGTTCTGACTGGCGCTCAGTTCATATTGCACAGAGCTTTATGGAGCAGGGGGCGGGGTTTAGCAAAAAAAAAAAACGTATTGCTTACATTATATCACAGTACATGATAAGATGATCACTTTTACGGATTTCTGAAAAATCATACATAATTCCTGAAAGGGGGAAACTCCGGGCAGCCGCTTAGATATGCAGTGGTTCATCCATTGTTGAAAAACCAGGATTAGACTCTTCGCTCATATCGAATCACAGACATTTATCCTTTATGCCAAAACATTGTAGAAAGTTGTCTAAAAGCAGTTAGCCTTCTTTTGAGCGTTCATTCTGTGTTTTTTCTAAATACTATAACTTTTTTTTTTCTTTCTTTTTACACAAACAGGAGTTGTTTTTTTTACCTTCTTATTTCGCTGACGTTTCGATCGCAGCTGCGATCATCCTCAGAGCTACATCGCCATCTTGGCGACGTCACTTCCTTCTCCGTTTATCTGCGGGCAGCATAGGACGGTGTCGCCCTCTGCTGCCCGCGCCCTCCTTGCCGATGACACTGTCCCATGCGTGATCCAGTGTATAAACCCCTTCATCTCTGTTCATGGTTGCGTGTCCACGTCTCCTTATTTCAATCGCTGGGACAGTGTCATCNGCAAGGAGGGCGCGGGCAGCAGAGGGCGACACCGTCCTCTGCTGCCCGCAGATAAACGGAGAAGGAAGTGACGTCGCCAAGATGGCGATGTAGCTCTGAGGATGATCGCAGCTGCGATCGAAACGTCAGCGAAATAAGAAGGTAAAAAAACCAACTCCTGTTTGTGTAAAAAGAAAGAAAAAAAAAGTGATAGCAGTTAGCCTATTTGACCGACCTAGAACTGCTCCAGTCTGGGGAAGCACCTGTATCAGCACCGAGAATTCAGCTGGAGAGAGTAGCTTTAAACGATATTTGGACATCTCACCTCTGATTGGCTAACAGCAACACAACTCTACCACTGACTCTGAACATGAAAACAGTCTCCTCCACCTATCTCCTGCATTAGCTTCTGATAGAAAATAGACGGTGAAACTCTAGGATTAGAAAATCCTGACAGATCTACGTCATACTGTCACTTAACGTTCATGGACTCACCCATCTTGACTCATGACGGGGAAGGCTGTTGTTGGTTTAGCGTCCAGGAAACAGCAGAGAACGTCTCTGCTAGTAGAAGCTAACAGTTAGCATTAGCAACTCCACCACACAGCAGAACTCCTCCAGGCTTGTGTTATTTGTGGAGATAAAACATCAACGTTGCAGAGCAAACAGTCAGTGGTAGAGTCGTGTTGCTGTTAGCCAATCAGAGGAGAGATGTCCACATATCAGGAAAGAAGACTCCAGATCCTGTCGTCTGAAGCTTCTTTCTCCTCCGGCTGAATTCCCTGTGCTGAAACAGGCGCACCGGAGCTTTATTTCCTCAGAGTACAACTTACAAGGCATTCATTCCCACTAGAGACCACTACTAATGTATGTAATGTAAAGATAAGAGTGAAGGACCTCTTTAAAATATTTCGCTTTTCACTTTTTTCTGAAAATATATATATATTTTTTTTAAATCAACATTTCCACTTTATCTCAGCAATTACTTATGACTGCTGTTATTTTACTTCTGTGGTTGTGGAGCGGGCCCCAGCCTGCTTGGGAGACACAGTGGAATAAATCCACAGGGGTAATACAATGAGACATTTTTAAGCATGGCCCAGAAAATGGTTTATTACACATCAAGCATGTATTTACCCCAGTGTGTGGTTGTTTCTGTGTTTGAACTCTGATGTTCTGATCATTGGTTTATTTTCCCTCCTCCAGCTCAGGAAGCTGTGTGTGTAAGCCAGGAGTTTACGGGCCCAAGTGTGACGAGTGCCACCCGGGCTTCTTCCACTTCAGCAGCACCGGCTGTCGGCCTTGTCGGTGCAACAACCACACCAGCTCCTGCCACCCTCAGTCCGGTGAGTTGTTCAGTATCCGGGTCAGTCTGGACCCATGTTCTTCTAATCAGAAGGTTTGGTGAGCTGTTCTCTGTGAATGAGCCACAGCAGCTTTAACTAGAAAAGCTCAGCGCTGTGAACAGACTCAGTTTGGAGAAATTAGACATAAATCTGATTATTGATAAGCTAACAGCTAGTCACAGCAGGATCAAGACCAAACAGGTTGACTGGAATTTGAAGCAAAAAGCTTTCATAGTGACTTCTTCATAAACCTTTACATCAGTGTCAGACAGGCAGCTAGCTAGGCTCTTCCTGCAGGGATTGCTGCTACAATAACGCCACGAAGCAATAATTACTGAGGTAAAATGTTCTAAACAATTATCTGATGAACAGCTGTGAAATGTTTGAACTTAGAGGTGTTTTATGATGAAAGTGATCCAGTTTGCTCTTAGCCCATCTAAACTAGCTATTAGCGCATCAATCCAATCTGGATTAGTCTGTTTCTCCAAACTGAGGCTGTTCCAAGAGCAACCCTCAACAGGTCAGACGGTCATAAATATTCCACAGAAACTCAAATATTGTCTAAACTCAGCCTTACAACAATCTTTGACCAAAAACATGAATGAGGCTTTTAAGACCTACTTACATCATCAGGGCTCAACTTACCAACTCTAGCCAGTGTTCATTTTGACAAGAAATTTTAACTTCGTTTTAGTCTTTTGACTAAAATTCTTTTTATTTTTAATCATCATTTAGTCATCTAATTTGTTTTAATATTAGTCTTATTTAAGTCGACTAAAATATATATATTTTTTCTTCTGATGCAATAATTTTTAACTTGTGTAAAGGAAATGAAGAAATGTGAAAAATTCACATTTCACACTTTGGATCAATAAAACTCTATTTTTATAATTGTTTAATAACAATAGTTAAGGGAAAATACCTAAATACCTAAATGCACCATGACAGTTGTGTCTCTCAGTATTAATAAAGTAAACAATTCTGTATAATTTTAGTAATATTTGTAAACATCACAGGAAATGACATCATAACATCAAAACAATACAAGGTGTTACTCTAATAATGCGAGGAGGTAAACTAAAGGTAAGAATTGTTTTCAGGTGTATTTTTCTCTGCGCTAATTTACCAAGGTGAACTGCCTGAGTGTTTTTTCCTCACATAAACACAGCTACAACACCCAGCGCTGATAACATCGGCTGTAGCAACGATAACATGACCAGAGTTCAGTTCAGCTGCAGCAGATAACGCACTCCCCTCTGCCCTGACCCGCCCCGGCTCGCTGCTGCCACCATAACACTTTCATAACCAGGGGAAACCCCGGATGTGCACTCTCCAAGCAAATACTTTTCAGATCATCTCACTTAATGCTTTTCCTCCCAGCTGTGGACATTTTATCATTTAGACATAAGTTGTTTATAATTCAGTTTATTTATATAGCACCAAATCACAACAAGAGTCGTCTCAAGGCACTTCACAAGGTAAACATTCCAGTACAGTTCAGTTCATTAAGCCAATCAGTAAAAACGTTTCCTATAAAAGGAACCCAGCAGATTTCGAGTCACTGACTAGCATCAGTGTCTTTACAACAATCCTCATACTAAGCAAGCATGTAGCGACAGTGGAGAGGAAAACGTGATTATTAAGAGCTTTATATGTGAGAAGGAGGATCTTAAAATCTATTCTGAATTTAACAGGCAGCCAATGTAGGGAAGCTAAAACAGGAGACATGTGTTAATTCTCATCAGAACTCTAGCTGCAGCATTTTGGCCCAGCTGAAGACTTTTGACTACATTCTGTGGACCTCCTGATAGTAATGATTTACAGTAATCCAGTCTTGAGGTAATAAATGCATGAACCAGTTTTTCAGCATCACTCCTGGAAAGGATGCTTCTAATCTTAGCAATATTCCGGAGGTGGAAAAAGGAAATCCTACAAACCTGTTTAACGTGGGATTTGAATGACATGTCCTGGTCAAAGATAACACCGAGGTTCTTTACTTTGTTCTCGGAGGCTAATTTAATACCGTTTAGATCAGGTGATTGACTACGCAGTTTCCTTTTCTGAGGTTCTGGTCCAAAGATGATAACTTCAGTTTTGTCTGGATTTAACAGCAGAAAGTTTAGAGTCATCCAGATTTTTATGTCTTCAAGACAAGCCTGTAGTCTACCTAACTGATTAGGTTCATCAGGGTTTATGGATAAATATAACTGAATATCATCAGCATAACAGTGGAGGTTTATCCCATGCTGTCTAATGATTTTACCAATTGGAAGCATAATTGGTCCAAGCACTGAACCCTGTGGTACTCCACAAGTAACCCTAGAGTATGAAGATTTCTCATGTACATGAACAAACTGAAATCTGTCAGATAAATAAGATTTAAACCAGCCTAGCGCTGTTCCTTTGATGCCTACAACATGTTCAAGCCTTTCTAAGAGAATATTGTGATCGACTGTGTCAAAAGCAGCACTGAGGTCCAACAAGACCAGAACAGACACAAGATTTTTATCTGAGGCCGTGAGAATATCATTTGTAACTTTCACTAATGCGGTTTCAGTGCTGTGATACTCTCTAAAACCTGACTGAAATTCCTCAAACAGATCATTAGTGTTTAGATGCTCACATACTCGATTGGCCACAATTTTCTCAAGGACTTTAGATAAAAATGGGAGATTAGATATTGGTCTATAATTCATTAGGTCATCTGGATCCAGAGAGGGTTTCTTAAGTAGAGGTTTAATTACAGCAACCTTAAACTCCTGCGGTACGTATCCATTTACTAAGGATAGGTTAATTATATCTGAAATGGGGGCAGTAACCAAAGAAAATGTTTCTTTAAATAATTTGGTTGGGATTGGGTCTAAAATACAAGTTGAAGGTTTAGATGAAGCTAATATTTTTGATAACTCTGAAAGCTCAACTGCATCAAAACAGTTCAAACACAGATGAGGTTCTACAGTTACCTCTGATGCTGCCTCACTTACTGAGGAAGAAGAAATCGTGTTGGGGAGGACGCTGATGATTTTGTTTCTAATAGAAACTATTTTATTAGTGAAGAATTCCATAAAGTCGTTGCTGCTGAAGGCTAAGGGAATAGCTGGCTCAGAGCTATGATTCTGTGTAAGTTTGGCAACTGTACTGAAAAGAAATTTAGGATTATTCTTATTCTCCTCAATTAGTGACGAATAATATGCAGTTCTAGCTTGTCGAAGCTTATTTTTATAAAGCACTAGACTATTTTTCCAGGATAAGTAGAACTCTTCCCGGTGTGTAGAGCGCCATGTTCTCTCCAATTTTCTAGAGGTTTGTTTTAAAGTACGCAGTTCAGAATTAAACCAGGGAGCCAACTTCCTGTGCTTANCCGACTGTGATTGTGGAAGAAAGGGAGTCTTTAGATTTACCTATTACATTAAAAAAAGCCTTCATATACAGAAATGGTAGAATGGAGTTAGCATGCTCCCCATTCGTGTGTGGGTTTCCTCCCACAGAACAAAAACATGCATGTCAGGTTAACTGGAGACTCTAAATTGTCTCTGTGTGTCCTTACGATGGACTGGAGACCTGTCCAGGGTGTCCCTGTACTCTCACCTGGTGGCTGCTGGATAACCCTAACACTGGGCGTACACTGTGCCATTTTTTTTAATGGTTTATATTCAGCTTGATCTCAAACAGTACGACTTTGTCTCAGGCCGCAGCTCATGAGTCATGTTCTCAGACTCGATGCTCAGATGCAACCTGACTGTTCACACTGTACGTGCATGCATGATACATTAGACTCTTCAGTCTGGAATGAAAAGAGAGGAGACGGTTGTAGGAGGAAGTGCATGGGTTTATGGGGGTTGGAGGTAGGAGAAGAATGATGGCATGTAGGAAGTAAACTGAGGTTCATAAAGCAATCTAAAATAAACACACAAACACTCGTCTGAGGATGAGATTAATCACCAACCACAAACACACTTCCTTCACCACCCTTGTTCTGTGTGGAGAAAAGAGCAGAAAGAAAAAGCCACGACATGTAGGGACATGGAAAAGGCTGTGCAGACGTGTTGGTGCATATGTATTGTGTTGCACAACTCTGTGTTGGTGCATGTGCATGAGAGGTTTAGGCAAACGACACGCAAATTAAAACAAAACTCGGCCCGACTTCAAAGATTGTCCCGAGTGGAAAATGGGCTTGAAATGGACCAAAATGCACACGGTGGCTGAAGGTGAGTGAATTAACTTGTGAATAATTTAAGGTGGACTTATCCTGGATCATCCAAGGCCTGGAGTAGCCCCCCCGGGTAGTGAGAGGTGGGTTGGGGACGAGGTGGGGGGGGGCTGGCCTCAGTGATATTGGTGCAGCCCCGCCCAGGACAGGGACTCTGGTCTCACCTGAACCAAAACCAGGGCTGTAGGGTGGACTCTTGTCTTCAGGACATTAGTCCGTTTTAATAAATGTTACCAAGAAGCAAATGATCTGATTTTAGCATCAGACTGACCCTGGACCCAGTGTGGCGAGTGGACTGAAATCCTGATGACACCTCCGAGGACCCGTGTCCAGTTCGTTTCTGTGGTTCAGACAGCTCCAGAGAACTCACACTTACACTAATGCAGCTACAGAGGGTACTGGTCCAGAGGGTCCTGTGTAGAACTGGACCCAGCTCATTTTTCTGTCATGACCTGAGTATTTACAGATGAATCTCTTGTCTGATGTGTTCTGTAGGAGTGTGCCTGAACTGTGAGGGGAACACCCAGGGATCCAACTGTGAGGAGTGTAAGCCCAGGTTCTACCGTAGGCCCGGTTCTGCCCTGGACCAAGCCTGTGCACCATGTCCCTGCTCCAACTCCACCTCCACCGGCACCTGTCGCACCGGTCAGTACCTGCTCACTGTTCTCAGATTAACTTTATCAGCCAGTCTGGGTTCTCCAGAATCCTGAGCCGGGTTCTGTGGTTCTGTGGATCAGCTGATGGAGCAGCTGGGTGGAACTAAATGTTTTCTCAGCTTGTCCAGCTCAGGTGGACAAGCAGAAACACAGATGGACCTTTAGTGAGAGAGTAGCCCGGTGTCGTGTGACCTGTATGATTAGGGTCACCAGGTGTGAGGTCACCTGCCAGCAGACCAACAGAGGAACAGATGACTGAACCGCAGGAGATCAGAAGTTTAAAGTGATCTGATGACATTTTGCCAGCAGACAGACTTTAGCTGCTTTTAATGGTCACTGGTTTAAAATCACATTAATCAAACACACATGTTCACTTCTCTCTGAAATAATTAGAACATATTGTTTTGTCCTTTGGTTGATTTTGTTCCTAATACTGGGACATGTGTCCACGTCCTAGCAGGTTCACCCAACCAACAGCTGGAAACATCTGGAGCTTGTCTGAGATAACTGTACTAAACACAAGAGCCACTAGAGTTCTGCTTCATTTCTATCTTTATTTTAATGGATTCTGTTTGGAACCATTTCTCGATAGATGGCCCCCATCAAAGACCTTTAAAGTATGGATCAACTCATTCAGACACATGTCCCCTCAGGGGCCCGGTCCAGCTCATGATAGAACCCCTTAGCTTTGCAGTTCCTGTCAGATGAGCCGGACTGTGTTGTGGTGTTGTGTTACTGAGAGCCTCTGGTTTCAGGAGAAAGCTGACACCTGGAAACCAGATCCACCTGGTGCTCTTGTGCAGGGGCATCGGTTCTGGTTTAAATCAGGGTTCATATTCGGTCTGAAGAATCCACTAAACTTAAGTCACGATAAAGAAAAAAATGATTAACTTTTATTAGACCAGAAGCTTCCAGAAGAATCTGGTGCTTCTTGTTTGGGTTTGTTAGGCTGCTGGTGGTTCTGGAGGTGTTTGATCAGCTGGTCAGGTTAGAATCAGGCAAACAAGTATTTGGTAGTGCAAGTTGTCCCACTTAAAAAGATGAGAGGTTTGTAATTTTCATCATAGGTACACTTCAACTGTGAGAGACAGAATTTAAAAAATAAATTCCAGGAAATCACATTGTATTTTTTACAGATTTAAATGGTGCAGAAAATAAGTGTTTAGCATCTACAATTCTGTCCCTCACAGATTTACTTTTTCTTCTGTCTTCCACTCGTTACCTGTATTAATGGCACCTGTTTGAACTTGTTATCTAAATAGAAGACACCTGTCCACACCTTCAATCAGATTCCAACCTCCACCATGACCAAGACCAGAGCACTGTCTAAGGACAACAGGGACAAGACTAGGGCGAGTCAATCTACAATAGACAAGCAGCTTGGTGAGAAGAGATCAACTGTTGGAGAAAAATTTAGAAAGTATAATAAATGCAAGATGATTGATAATCTCCCTCGACCTGGGGCTCCATGCAAGATCTGACCTCGTGGGGTATAAATGATCATGAGAATGTTGAAGAAACTCCCAGAACTAGGGGGGGTAGTCAATGACCAAAGGTTACTATAGTAACACACTACGTCGTCATGGTTTGAAATCCTGCCACGCTCCATGGGTCCCCCTGCTTAAGCCAGCACATGTCCAGGCCCATCTAAAGATTGCCAGAGACCACCTGGATGATCCAGAGTAGGACTGGGAGAATGTCATGTGGTCACGAGACCAAAATAGAACTCTGGTATAAACGCCACTCGCCATGGTTGGTGGGAGAAGAGTGCTGAGTTCGAAGAACACCATTCCCACTGTGAAGCATGAGGGTGGAAACATCAGGCTTCAGGGCTGATTTTCTGCAAAGGGGACATGACGACTGATCTGTATTAAGGAAAAGATGAATGGGGCCATGTATTGTGAGATTTTGGGCTAAAACATGCTTCCATCAGTGAGAATCGTGGCTGGACCTTCCAGCATGTCAGTCATCCCAAACACACAGTCTGGGCAACAAAGCAGTGTGATATGTAAAAAGCATATCCAGACCTCAATCCAATAGAGAATCTGTGGAGGGAGTTGAAAGTCTGTGTTGCCCAGCGACAGACCCAAAACATCACAGCTCTAGAGAAGACCTGTATGGAGGAAAGGGCCAAAATACCAGCTACAGTGTGTCAAACCTGGTGAAGACCTACAGGAGATGTTTGACCTCTGTTATTGCCAACCAAGGTTACAGTACAAAGTACTGAGGTGAATGTTTGTTATTGACCAAAAACTTATTTTCTGCACCATCATACAAATAAACTCTAAAACTCATACAATGTGACTGCCTGGATATTTTATATCCTCCGTCTCACAGGTGAAAATTACAGACCTCTCTTTAATCGTCTTCTGTACGTTCATTCTGTTTTAAAAAGAACGAAAAGTAAAAAGATCACAGACCTCTTTTCTTAAGTGGGACAACTGGCACAGTCATTGACTGCCAAATAATATTCCCCCACCATGGTACATTTAGTCTCACATAGTTCAATAACAAGCCTGGATTTTGTCACTGATCAGTTTCAGGATCTGTGTCACCAGGTCACCATCTAAAGTGACCTTTAACCTTTGTGTTAAAGCTTCTGATTCCAGTTGGTCAGCTAGTCTGTGTTTTGTGTTTTGTGTTCACTACACACACACACACACACACAAGATTTTGTAATTCTGGGTTTAAACTTATTTGAATTAAACAGTATTTTTATATTTTATATTTGATTTATATAAAATAGTTTCTAAAGAAATTTGAGTTTCTCAAAGTTAAGATGATTAAAAACTAATAGTGATCCCACTTTTCTCTTCTCTGTGTACGTGTGTGTGTGTTTGTGTTTGCGTGCGTGTGTGTGTGTTGGCTTGCGTGTGTGTGTGTGTTGGCGTGCGTGTGTGTGTGTGTGTGTTGGCGTGCGTGTGTGTGTGTTGGCTTGCGTGTGTGTGTGTGTGTTTGCGTGCATGCATGTGTGTTTGTGTGCATGCATGTGTGTATGCGTGTGTGTGTGTGTGTGTTTACATGCGTGCGTGCGTGTGTGTGATTTTTCAGGTGGGAGTGGCTCTCCAGTGTGTGAGCAGTGCCGTCCTCCCTACAGCGGTCCGCTCTGTGATCAGTGCAGTGCCCGCTTCTATAGGGAGTCGGGGGGGTGTGTTCCGTGTGACTGCAGCGGGAACGCGGACCCCGGAGGCCTGGACCCACTCTGTCACCCTGACACCGGATCCTGCCTCACCTGCATCAACAACACCACCGGGCACCGGTGCCAGCTCTGTGCTCCAGGATTCATCGGGGATGCACTAGCACACAACTGCACCCGTTCAGGTAATAGCACAGCACACAGGACTGATCTGGACCCAACATCATCTGGTCCAAACACGCAATAGAACCAGGTGTTCTAAATAGCTCCTGCTTCTAGTTTCATATCTCTGCCCAGCATCATAAGGGGCCAGATCTCCACAGATACTAAAGTGTTTATATGTCTGATCAGCCTGGTGGAGAAGAGGTCCAACTGATTTATGTACGACTTCTATCAGGTTCTGTTATGTTAATGTGCTGCTGGGTCTGTCATCTGTGTTAAAACCAATAATACACACGCCCTGGGGCAGCCCTGTTACTCCGACCGCTACGTTCTCTCCAATCATGAATCCAGTCAGTCGGTCTGATTGGTTCTGAAACATTGAAGCGTCTGATGGAAACGGGTTGAATCTGGTTTCAGGTGGTCTCTGACCACTCAGAACCAGTGTAGGACTACAGCTGATTAACTGAATTAAAACACTCCACTAACGTTTAGCTGAGCGTTTCCTGTAAATCAGAGTGTGGTGCCTGACTGGATCTATACTCATCTGGTGCTTTCGATTCTGGACTCATGGTGTTTTTTTTCTCTCTAGTGACCCGCCTCCTTTCAGGACCAGCGGATCCATCTCCACCCAAGGCCCCCGCACCCAGCAGGTCCTCGCCCACATCATCTTTCACCAGCGTCACTTTGACTTCCACCGCCACCACCAGAGGCTTCCCAGAGCCCAACAGTACCAGCAGTACCAGCACCCAGGCCGTGCTGAGCAGCCTCAGCAGCCCAACCGACAACACCACATCGGCCCTGACGGAGGTCTCGTGGACCCAGTTCAACATCATCATTCTTGCCGTGATCATCCTGGTGGTGCTGCTGCTGCTTGGCTTTGTGGGGGGCGTGTACACGTACAGAGAGTACCAGAACCGCAAGCTCAATGCCCCCTTCTGGACCATCGAATTGAAAGAGGACAATATCAGCTTCAGCAGCTACCATGACAGCATCCCCAACGCCGATGTGTCGGGCCTGCTGGAGGACGAGGCCAGTGAGGTGGCGCCCAACGGCCAGCTAGCCCTCACCACTCAGGGGAACTGTTACAAGGCTTAGAGTCCACCCGGTCCCAGACCAGAGCCCTGGATCGTCAGACACCACAGAGCTGTTGTTTCCTGCTTGTCCTCCAAACCCAGAACACTCGTTCCAACATATGCAAAGAGATGTAGAAACGTTTTCCCTTTTTATAGAATTCATTTGTGAAATGGGTGAAAAAGGATCCAAAGAAGCTCCACTAACCAGTTGGAGCCAGCAGAGGGCGCTGCTGCACTGGTGAACTGGGTGTGAGACAGGCGTGTAGAGCTGAAACAGATCCTGGCACCAGGGAGGACTTCTACGAGCCTGTCATGTGTTTTTAAGCCAGATCACTTGTACAGTGATCCAGAACTCAGTCACTGATATTTATTTTGTGTTGTTTTTATTTATTTATTGGGAGGGGGGGTGCTCCACCTGGAGGAGGCGTTTAATCTGCTGACGGGCTTCGTGTACAGTTTGTGTTTTGAAGGAGCACAGGTGACCTCACATGACCATTATAGCTTCCTGTGTTTGGTTCAGGTGTGTCAGCTCACCGGAGTGTGTCTTTAACTGGTAATCATCCACCATCTGGCATGGCTGCAGGGAAGTAATCTGATCTGCTGTTTGCTGCCTACCTCAGCAAAAACCCAATGGATCATGTGAAGCTGGTTTATGGGGGGAGGTCATCTCCCATCTGAAACATAAACAGTTCTGATGTGGTCTGACTCCGTCAGGCTCCCGTAGACCAGCTGAGCTGAACCAGTAAAGCTAGTGATGGAAGAAACTCCTCAGGTGCTCAGCCGTCTGGTACCGGGCCCAGCCGTCTGGTACTGGGCTCAGCTGTACGGTACCGGGGCTTGGACATGTATCGGGGTTCCACTACCTGATGGCTGATAGCTGAGCTCCAGTTCCAGCTACTGGTACCTGGTACTGGAGCTCTTCGTGTTTTCTGTAGATACTCTCCATGTAAAGGTGAATGTAAATATTAGCACAGGTACTGTACAGATAGTGTGTGTGACACTGTAACACAACCCGACCCAACAGGACCGGACCCGTTCCCTAACGCGACACCACCCAACCTGATCCATGTCCAGGACCAGGCTGGTGCTGCCGTCTCCTCACACTTTTCCTAGTGTTTCCTTTTGTAAACGGACTCTGCTGCTGGACTGGAGGCCTCCAGACTTTGTAAATAAAATTCAGAACCAGAACTCAAATAAAAATGGGTCAGATTGTTGTCTTAATCTTTGCTGCATGAGACAGAACAGAACAACCTAAGTCCTCACAGGCCACAAGAATATCTATTTTATTTTAAAAATGCTAAAAGTATTTTATGGTGGTTCCTTTTTTATTTGTACAGCTGAAGAAAGACCTAAAATATTGGTATGTTGGTAAAAGTCTGAACATAAAAATGTTAAAGTGTCTATCTTCCTTTAAAGCTGCTATAGTGAATCTACAGAACAAGCTAGGTTTTGAACGCAAACACGGTCACGGAACACTCAACCCTCCCCTCGGATATCTTCCCTGAGACGCTTCTGTCCGAACCAGAAACCCACATTACCAGAGTAAACCAGATAGTACTAAACACCAGTCACTGTTTTCTAGGTCCAAACGTATTTTGTTGTCCGTGACTTCAAATGGTGTTTTTCTTTTTGGGACTCTGGTAGTTTGTCCTAAAGTTGAAGTGGTAGCAGCCGACTGTTCCTCCTTCTCTGATATTATTGAGTGGAGAACCTCTCACACCAGTGGTGTTCTGTTGATAAATACGTGAGTGAGTGATGAGTGGAGGACCCAGGGAAGTGCTGCGGTTCGGTGACCCACGACCGGATGGTCTGATGGCTGCTTTTGGTCTGAAACGTGTTATTGGTGGAGGTTTTTAGACAAATGTGAGAGAACCACTGTATTTTATTTTATTTCATTTTGTTTTATCTCCACAACATAGTTAGCTAAACAATGTTAGAACGTTAAGAGGCATGAAAAAATGTTTTAAGCTAATTTGTTTTCCAAATTAGTTATTGTAGCTTTAACAGCCTGCTGGAGACAGAAATGCTAGTGGGGGCTGAACAAAAGCAGTCCGGGGGCCAGATATGGCCCCAGCCTAGGCCTTCAGTTTTTGTCCTGATCCCTGTCCAACTGCAGGTCATCCACACAGCTGATAAAACTGTCCCTTTCCTTCCTGAGGAGTCCAAGTTAAAAGAACCCAACAGCTTTTTGGTTTATTTAAAAAGTCATGCTGAAGTTAAACTCTGGTCTGAGACAAACGTGATGATGCAACTCTGCTGGAGCTGGAGGTACCGGGGAGGTCTGGACCTGGACCAAGTAACACATCTGACTTGAACCCATCATCAGAGTTCTGCACCGCTGCCTCGTGAATCTGGTTCTTCCTACTTTCACATCACCATTATTATGATATTACTATTATTATTGCTGTTGTTGTTGTTATTATCATCATGACATCATCATCATGACATCATCATTATTATTATATTATTATTATTATTATTATTATTATTGCTAAGGGGGTGACGCTGCCGCAGGATCAGAGCCGTTTGGTGCAGAAACCTCCAGAAAGAGGAAGTTCTGCCGGTATTTCCTGGATTGACAGAAACCGGTGGTGAACCGAGACTGGGAGCCGCGGCTCTCAACGTGGGCGACGGCTGATAAATGGAGCCGGAGCCTCTGCCGCTGATCGGTGATTGGGAGGCTGGAGGTGAGATGGAGCTAGACAACGTCTATAGACCGGAGACCTACCGATGGGAACCGGGCCAGCTCCGGAACCACCGGACTCCCGGCCAAAGGACGAACCAGTTCGTTGTGGTTTGCCTGCTTGTGCTGAGCGTTGAAGTTCTGGTGGGTCTGCTCGTTGTTGTCTACGGACGTCCATGCCGAGCCTCACCTGACAGCCAGGTGAGTGAAACTCGCTCCGGTACCAGAACGTGCTGAAGTTACAGAACCGCTGGTGCAGGGTTCGAACCCGACCCGGGTCAAAGCTCACGTCCTGCAACTGCGATTTTAAAAATAGCTGCGTTTAGTCACAATTAATTCAATTCAGTTTATTCTAGACTCTAGAGTCACAAAGTTAACACTCCATAGAGTTCGGTTCATGCCAGTTATTTACTTCCTCTGTAAGGAACCCAGCAGAATGCATCGAGTCACTGACCTGATGTTTCAGAGACTTTTCAGCAGCCCTCATACTAAACAAGCATGTGTGGAGAGGACAACCCCCCTTAAACATCTGGATTTAGTCACTGTGTTAATCTGCAGCTCCTTTACAGCTGTCTGATTTGATCATGTTAGCTAAACAGTTCAGAATAACCAACCACATTTAAATAAAAACAAAGTTTAAACATCTCCTGTAGCGGTGACACCGTCCATCTGAGCAGTAGCGGTGCTACGCTCTGCTGTCCAGCTGTGAGGTCTTCGTCCAGAGATCGGACCTTCTCTCTGGGTTTGGTTCTGTCTCTGACCGTGTTTCGTTTCCTTGCAGGCCGCTGTTCAGCCTGACAGCAGCTCTATGGGTGAGTGTTTGTCGATCAGGATCAAAACGGTGATGGCTTTCACGTTAAACACTGACATCTTGACTCACTCTTGTAGGAAAACAGCAACAAGTGAGTTCTGCTCCTGGAGACGACGGCGAGACCCCGAGAGCTATGCTGACAGGTAGTGGGACTGTTCACTCCGGATCCGAACCAAGCTGAAAGTTTTCAGTCACACCTTTATCTCCACAGGCCAATCAGAGCAGCTCATTCTGAGTTTTATATGAAAGATTTTCGGACTTTGAAGTTTCCAGCATTGATTCTATTATTTTTTTCTTCCTCTCAGCCCCACACACTAACAGTTCTACCAGTCCCCATCTGCAGTGGGAGAGCATCATGGGAACCGCTTTCTGTAAAGGAGGCTTCAACTACTCCGATGGACACCTGGTGGTGCCCAGAGCCGGCTACTACAGCGTCTTTCTGCAGATCACCTATGAGGGTTGCCATGATGATGATGATACAGACTGTGAGATGTTAATACTCTCCCAATCTGTGTACTACATCCATGACAGCCACCCTCAATACAAACTGCTTCTGTCAGCAGTGGACTCAGTGATGTGCACCCAGGGCTGGAGGAAGTCTCTGTATACAAGCGGCTTGTTCCTCCTGGAGGAGAACAGCAGACTAAAAGTAGAGTCGAAACATTATAAATGCATCACGAGCAATGAAGATCAGGTGTTCTTTGGAGCTAAACTTCATCCTGATTCAGGTTGAGGTTGACTCTGGATGATCCTCATCGCATGGGTCCACCAAAGTGACCCATGTAGTTTTATGAACATTTTCTGAGTTCAGCTCGAGCATTCTGACCATCTACGTCTGTTTCAGCCTGGTCCTGGAGGGCCACTGCCCTGCATGTTTCAGCTGTTTCCCTGCTTCAGCACCCCTGATTCAATGGTTGAATCACCTCTTCAGAAGGTCCTCAAGATCTTCAGAAGTGTTTAATACCCATATATTCAAACCAGGTGTGTTGTTGCAGGGCAACGTAGAACACATGCAGGCAGTGACCCTCAGGAACCAGGACCGGACCGCTGTGGTCCGAACCAGCAGCTCACTGATGAAACTGAAACACCACCGACACGCTGCTCATTCAGGTCTGCTTCTCTACAGATTCTCAGAGAATGATCTGACCCTTCAGAGTAACACCGGGGTGGGGGTGGGTGGGGGGGGGTGATGGGACTCTACCCAGCTGGACACCATTTTCATTGCTATAGCAAGTCAGCACTAGCATGGTTTTTATTTGTTATTGAAGCGTCCTGCTGTTGTCTTTTTAGCCATTATTAGCTTTAATATTTATTATTTTAAAACATTCTTAAAGATACGTTTTTAAACCAGGGGTAATGCCATGACAAGGGCCAGGGGCCTGATAAATAAGAGCACAAAACGTGGTGCTGCTCAAAATCAGTGAAGCATTTTCGTCTCAGTAAAACTGCATTTTGTAGACCTCTTCTTTGCCGTGGTTACCTGTGAAAAGCCGCCCATCAGCTTATTTACATGCAGAGCATTCATAAGATAACATTTTATTAGTAAGGATTCTTCACAGTTTTCTAAAAGAGGGCCCTGGACTTGGCCTCGCAGAAGAAACACGTATTTAACATGTTTGTCACGTTCAGGGATTTGAAATACTGACTTTTTCACATTTGTATAAAGATGAATAAAATTAATGTTAACTGGTTTTCTTGTCTGTTTCTCTCTTCTCTGTCTCACACACACACACACACACCTGTGCATGGAAACAGTTTTGCTGAGGTCAGAGGAGAATGAGCAGACGGTTGGAGGTGATACAAAGGCAGCAGTAAAAGCCACTGAGCTAAAGCAGTTTTGAAGGCTCAACGGGGTCCAGCCCGGTGTACCTAATGATGTATGTATGGGATTGGAACCTCTAAGCTTCAGACAGAAATAACAGAAGTGATGGTGATGATCATCTTCATCCTCTTAAAGCTGAACAATAAAAATAAGTTTCCAAACCTTTTTAGAAATCATGTTGAAACATGTTGAGAGTGAGTTTAACTAAACTATCATCACAGGTTCAAATTCAGGTCAGGGTAGGATTTAGTCAGTACCACAAGCTGCATCTATATAATACTCATACTACAGGCATAACAGATAACAGTCTTCTTCAGTGGTGGACTGCCTCGTTGACTGACATCTGTAGCAGTGAGTACGTCACGTTCATCGTCCAATAGCATGTGGAGACCGTCTGGAGGACAACCGTCGATCCCGCCCCGCGACTGAGCTCTCTCTATGGGTCGTGGCCAGACTATATATGCTGGTGGAATCTTCACATGCATTTGACATACAAAGGAGTCAAAATTAAGACACAAAAAGAGATGACAGGACAGTACATAACAAAAATACACACGTCCTTACTACTGAGTAACAATAGATAAAGTGCAAGTGGCTTAAAAAAACATATCCTCGTCCTAATACTAAAAAATAGCAGGGGTATAGGATATAATGATGAAATGCATAAAAAGTATTCACATACCCACGTATGCACACACAAACTCACACACAGAGAGAGAGAGAGTTACAAAGTACTGCTCAAATTTGAATTCAAAATTTTGTTTAGAGATAAAATTGAAATTAGGATAAAAATCTTCCCAAATCAATTTAATCCAGTTATTTAAACAGTTTTATAATCATTTAATGAAGATAATGTATTTTTAAACTGAAAAGACTCCAAACCACGTTAGACACTGCTAGCTATAGGCGTGTTTCCATTTGTCAAAACTTCAGGGTAAATTCGGGGGGGTGAGCAGGAGATACGATACGATGCACTTGGTTCTTGCTAAAAGGTGCTGCAGCACTCACAACATACCAGTCTAATTGAAAAAGCATGCACACATTCAATCTGGACTAGTGGTCTTGGTACTGGTCCAGGATCATCTGGGGGCGTAGTTTCACCTCCACAGGTGAAAGTCAAGGCAGAAACAATAACTAACTGGAGGTTGGAGACTGGAGCTGCTTCTTGTTGAAGATGCCCTGCATGAGTCACAAAGTCCTGAGACCACAGAGGTTTTATGTTTACGATGCTGCACAGCATCAGAACGGTTAATTCCAGCAGCAATTTCCAGGTACAATAAAAACGATAAAAACTTGGAATAATTCACTAAACTGATATCAAACAAACCTCTTAAAGGAACAATGAGTAAGAATTTAGACAATGAAGTAACCATAACAGTCTAATGTCTAAATGATTACATTGAAACAGATTTCCTTCAGCCGGCTGGGGGGTTGTCAGTTTTTCTCTGCTCAAAAGGGTCAAAGAGGGACGTAGTTACTTTATTAGGGGCTGCAAAACAGAGCAAATTCTCATTGACTCCCATGTTAAAAAGGCCAGCTTCCCAGCAGGAATAAACATGTTTACAGCCTGGTACACAAAACATTTAAGGTTAGGTCTAGTCCACGGTCATGACAACTCTGAACTCTGGTGAAGTTTTTTGTAACTTCCATTTAGGTGTAATTAAATGTTTGAAATGATGAATAATTAGATTTTGATTGACAGGTAGCATGAGGTGTCAGAGCTAGCGCTGATTGCAAGGGCCCCTGGCCAAAGCCCCCACCCCCCACCTTGTTACTCCAAAACATCCCGAACCCCGCCCCCCACAGGAACATCCTCCTTCCTCCTTGACCTTAAAGCATCAAATACTAAATGGGAAGTAAATGTCATGTGAAAACGCTTTCCTTCTACATAATAAATTAATTAATTTACAAAAATATGACTACTACTACTACTACTAATAATAATAATAATAATTTGATATTACTATGTCTATTGTAGAAATCAAGTTTCTTGGACTGATACAGGACCATAAAATCTGCTGGAAATCCAAAATAAAGTTAGATAAAAACTGGAAATGACGGTTGCAGCATTTGGTAAAACATGTTACGTGCTTGATTATAAGGCTCCGCTCCTTCCATCTTCATCTTTATGTTACCTTATATTACTTATAGTGTGGTCATGAAATGGATGTTGTTGTAGGACCCAAAATGCAGGTAATCCAGGAGACAGCCAGGTAACGTGAAAAGTAACTTTTTTTTTTTTAAAGTCGTGGTCTGGAGCAGGATGACAGAACCAGCAGGAACGAACACAGGAGGCTAACAAACACAGGGATGGTGGCAAACACACAGACAAACACAAGGAACCGACAATGAGTGGAGAACTGAGCTGGGTTTAAATAGACTGAGGAGGTGAGTGGAGACAAAGGGAACAGGTGCACTGATTACTGATGAGAACGGGCTACAGGTGTGACAGGTTAAGCTGATGGATGGGAAGCAATACAAAAACACAACCTGGGATAAGGGAGAACACCTGGAATGGACTGGGGAGACATGGACACAGAACATAACAATTAAAGCCGTTATATTTATTTCAAAAGAGAGAAACCAGAACAGTTTACAATTTGGGAGCGCACAAACTCAACGTTTTGGAGGGGGGCCACCAAGTCCATTTTGCCTTGAGTCCCCAAATGCTTTGAAAAGGCCCTGGGTGTGAGCTTTGAAGGTCATCTGAATTGTTTCAAATATGTAAATATTACATGCTTATAGATTGTTGCTTTATGCCTTTTCATTTTCAAGCTCTTTGTTTTGTTTTCTTGTTTTTTATTTGATTGTTTTCCTATCTTGTCTTTCTCTGATCTTTCTGCATCTCCTCTCAATCCTCCAGAAAAAACGCTTCCAGGCCTTCTGAGTTTTTCACCTAATGAGCAACTTTTGAACTAAGCAGCTCAAATAATAAATAGCAAAGTGCCGCAGCCAAGGCAGAGAGGTGAAATAACCGGTGAACAGCAGTTCAGGGATCTGCACCGCAAAAATAGCAAAATGTGTACTGCGTGCCCACAGCAGTGAGGTGATGTCACAGGGGCACAGATGCGCTCTGCTCAGGCACAAATAAAAGAGAAAGTACCAGAATATGAGGGGACATTAACAATTGCGCGTTAATTGTTTTCTTTTGGTGGCGTGACTTTGG
>SSNS01000050.1:1931566-1964633 GCA_006937985.1 Aphyosemion australe | reverse complement strand
AGAGACAGAATGTGGGTGGAAGCCAAAGCCTTGGCGGTCTGATCCTCGGCTACAAGCTGGCTCTTGGCACGTGGAATGTCACTTCTCTGGTGGGGAAAGAGCTGGAGTTGGTGTGTGAGGTTGAGAGGTTCTGACTAGATATAGTCGGACTCACCTCAACTCATGGCTCTGGCTGTGGAACCAGTTTCCTCGAGAGGGGTTGGACTCTCTACCACTCTGGAGTTGCTCCCACTGAGAGGCGCCGAGCAGGGGTGGGCATACTTCTTGCCCCCCCCATCTTGGTGCCTGTACGTTGGGGTTTACCCTGGTGAACGAGAGGGTAGCCTCCCTCCGTCTTCGGGTGGGGGGGGGCGGGTCCTGACTGTGGTTTGTGCTTATGCACCAAACTGCAGCTCAGACTACCCACCCTTTTTGCAGTCCCTGGAGGGGGTACTTGAAAGCGCTCCTTTGGGTGACTCCCTCATTCTGCTGGTGGTCGCGGAGGCAAAAACCCAGGTATGTGAGGAGTTTGGTGAGACCATGGAACAAGACTTCCATACGGCTTCGAGGAGATTCTGGTCAACCATCCAGCACCTCAGGAGGGGAAAGCAATTCAATTCAATTCAATTCAGTTTATTTCTATAGCGCCAAATCACAACAAGAGTCGTCTCAAGGCACTTCACAAAGTAAACATTCCAATACAGTTCAGTTCATTAAGCCAGGGGTTCCCAAAATGTTTTCTTTGAGGACCCCCTTTCTCGTGTCCAAGACAAGCCAGGACCCAAACCCAACTCCTACACGCATAAACACATTAAATGTGATCACATTTACAAACTTTCTACAGACATACTGAGTTATAACTTTTATATGGAGGTCTGATTATACTGCAGGGTGTGTTTACAAATAAAATCTTGCTAACCTCACAACCTCAGCAAAGACAAATTTTTGGGGACCCCCTGCAATCTTGTGGGGACCCCCTTGGGGGTCCCGACCCCCAATTTGGGAACCTCTGCTGTAGGGTGTGTTATTGGGATTTTATAAATGAAATTTTTACAAATAAAATCTTGCTAACCTCACAACCTCAGCAAAGACAACATTTTGGGGACCCCCTGCAATCTTGTGGGGACCCCCTTTGGGGTCCTGACCCCCAATTTGGGAACCCCTGCATTAAGCCAATCAGTAAAAAAGTTTCCTATATAAGGAACCCAGCAGATTGCATCAAGACACTGACTGTGTGTTGATACAATCCTCATACTAAGCAAGCATGTAGCGACAGTGGGAAGGAAAACTTCCTTTTAACAGGAAGAAACCTCCAGAGGATCCTGGCTCAGTATGAGCAGCCATCCGCTACGACTCACTGGGGATTGAGAAGACAGAGCAGACACACACACACCCACACACACCATATAGATCAAGTAGTGTTTCTATGGCTACACTGTGATTTCTTAGTAGAAGTTCTATTTAGTAAGAGAAACTTTATTGTCTTTATCTGAGTGAATCTATAATTAATTCAATAGGTGAACTAATAGTAGCACATTCTATGTTAAAGAAAGTGAGATGTAATATCAGGAGAGGGAGAATGTTCAGTGGTTGGCAGCAGTGTGCCAGCCGATGGCCCCCTCCATGAGGCCACCACAGCTCAGCAGAATGCCAGTGTAGCTTCTTCTGGGGAGAAAAACACTTAGAAAGCAGTGCACTACCAACACAGTGGGGAGGGTGTGCTGCTGACCTTGACTTGGGACGTTGTGAATCGGTGGGCAGGGTACTTTGAAGACCTCCTCAATCCCACCGGCATGTCTTCCAGGGTGGAAGCAGAGTCTGGGGACTTTTGGTTGGGCTCTCCAATCTCTGGAGCCGAGGTCACTGTGTTGGTTGAAACGGCTCTGCAATATCGCGTGGACATCGGGGGCCGTTCCACTGGACTGGCAGACCGGGGTAGTGGTCCCCCGATTTAAAAAGGGGGACCGCAAGGTGTGTTCCAACTACAGGGGGATCACACTCCTGAGCCTCCCTGGTAAGGTCTATTCAGGGGTTCTAGAGAGGAGGGTCCGTTGGATAGTCGAACCTCGGAATCAGGAGGAGCAATGTGATTTTCGTCCTGGTCGTGGAACACTGGACCAGCTCTATACCCTTGGGGGGGCGCCCAACCAATCTACATGTGTTTTGTGGATTTGGAGAAGGCATTCGACCGTGTCCCTCGGGGGGCCCTGTGGGGGGTACTCTGGGAGTATGGGGTACCAGGCCCCTTGATATGGGCTGTTAGGTCCCTGTATGACCAGTGTCAGAGCTTGGTCCGCACTGACGGCAGTAAGTTGGGCTCCGCCAAGGCTGCCCTTTGTCACAGATTCTGTTCATAACTTTTATGGACAGAATTTCTAGGTGCAGCCAAGGTGGTGAGGAGATCCGTTTTGGTGGCCTACGGATCAGGTCTCTGCTTTTTGCAGATGATGTGGTCCTGTTGGCTTCGTCAGAACGTGATCTCCAGCTTTCGCTGCAGCAGTTCACAGCCGAGTGTGAAACAGCTGGGATGAGAATCAGCTCCTCTAAATCCGAGACCATGGTCTTGAGTCGGAAAAGGGTAGAATGCCTTCTCCAGGTCAGGGGCGAGGTCCTGCCCCAAGTGGAGGAGTTTAAGTATCTTGGGATCTTGTTCACGAGTGAGGGAAGGGTGGAGCGTGAGATCGATAGGTGGATTAGTGCTGCATCTTCAGTGATGCAGGTGTTGTACCGGTCTGTCGTGGTGAAGAGAGAGCTGAGCCGAAAGGCGAAGCTCTCCATTTACCAGTCGATCTACATTCCTACCCTCACCTATGGTCACGAGCTTTGGGTAGTGACAGAAATAACGAGATCATGGATACAAGCGGCCAAAATGAGTTTTCTTCGCAGGGTGTCTGGGCTCTCCCTTAGAGATAGAATGAGAAGCTTGGTCATCCAGGAGGGGTTTGGAGTAGACCCGCTGCTCCTCCACATCAAGAGGACCCAGTTGAGGTAGCTCTGGCATCTGATTCAAATGCCTCCTGGACGCCTCCCTGATGAGGTTTTTTGGGCACGTCCAACCGGGAGGAGACCCAAAGGAAGACCCAGGACACGCTGGAGGGACTATGTATTTCAGCTGGCCAGGGAACGCCTTGGGATTCCCCAGGAGGGGCTGGCCCAAGTGGCTGGGGAGGTCTGGGCCTCCCTCCTTAAGCTGCTGCCCCCACGATCCAACTCCGGGTTAAGCGGAAGAAAATGGATGGATGGATGAACTTTGAGAATGTTGCTGAGGTCGCGCCGTGCACATGAAGCAGCTGGAGCGCATGAGCGCTCAGCGGTCTCTGTCCTCTCTGCTCAAAAGAAGTCCTCCTGGTGCGCTAGAGTCCATATAAATAGAGTTATATCGAAACTGGACCTTTTTTCAGGCTCCCCTGTAATTAGAACCCCAAAATCCACTAATTGTTTCCTGGTTAAAAATGCATTGTAATGCACGCGTTACTGACATTTGTACCGAGGAAAATTTTCTGAGCTCTGCTGAGGCAGAGCGTGTCAGGCCCTAATAAAAGAGAAAGTACTAGAAAATATCAGCAGACATGAACGATTGCATGTTAATGTTACTGGGGCTGTGTGCAGGTCAACAAGTGGAGCGCATGAACAATCGGTGCTCTCTGTACCTGAGGAGACGCTGGAGCGAGCGCAAGAGAGGCGCACAGACTTGGAAAAAAAGGTGGAGTAACTCCACATGTAAAATAAAATCTTTAGTTGATTATCTTAGCGGTGTGTGTGTCGTGCCCGGTAGCTGACTCAGTTACAGTATAAGAAATGTCTCCCTGATGTTTATTTGTTAGACCTCTTTTATTCCTCTTCCTTGGGCTCACATGGGCCCTTAGTGGGCGTGGGCCCCTGGGAACATGCCCATAATGCCCATCTGATAATCCGACCTTGAGCTCCGGGGAAGGCCTCAGCCTCGGCCTCATGTTAATGCGATTGAGCAACTCTAACGTGAAGCACTGCGCCTTCTCCGCGGTCAGAGATCTGTGAAGCAACCGCTGCAGAAGAGTTTTGGTACAGCCTCCCTGGAGGATCTCTGACCACGGTGGAAGCAGTGAAGAGGGAGCTGCTGGGTGCTCATGGCAACCTGGGTCTGATCACTGCAGTACAAGGCAGCCGTGCTGGTCACCTGTGGAACTCTAAGGGAGACGACACAAACACAGCAGCTCAGTGAGTAGATGGGCACTTCACGTTAGAGTCACTCAACCATCTTTTTCTGGCTAAAAGCGCCCGCAAAACTGTTAGCTTCGGTGAACTCAGTTAGCTTGTAGCTGGGCGTAATTGCTGCCCCACATCCTCAGAGCACCACTCTCAGCTCCACGTCTTTGCTCAATTTTATATTGTGCAGGAGTAACGAGGCGTGTGACACGTTCAAGATGGCCATGGTGGGAACCGCCCATTGGGCTGCAGTTCAGCTCTTCAGTACCCTATAGGGCAGGAGTCTCCAACTCCAGTCCTTGAGAGTTACCTTCCTGCACATTTTAGCTGTTTCTTTGCTCCTACACACCTGATTGAAATGAATGAGTAACTAACAGGCCTGTGCAGAGGTAAGGTGAGGATTAAATTACTCCATTCAGGTGTGGCAGAGCAGGAAACACAGAAAACTAGCAGGATGGTAGCTCTCGAGGACTGGAGTTGGAGACCCCTGCTATAGGGGATGTCATGGAGGGTTGGTCACTCTTGGTAATGAGTCAATCGTGGCGTTTTAAAGTCCCAAGTCACACACTGGTGAAATTACATCTCCGCATTTGACCCATCCCCATGGTGGGCAGCGGTGAGCTGCTGCTCGGGAACTATTTGGTGGTTTAACCCCCCAATCCAACCCCTTAGTGTTGAGTGTCAAGCAAGGAGGCATTGGGTCCCATTTTTTAAGTCTTTGGTATGACCCGACTGGGATTTGAACCCCGATTTCCCAGTTCCGGGGCGGACACTCATACCACTAGGCCACCGGAGCTGGTATTTACTTCCTTAAATGAGTTGTTCGAAACTATGACAGTAAGATGGCACACAACCACACTCCCTCTGATGCCAGAGGCTTTCTACCGTAATAAGTGTTGTCAGTGTTCACTACCGTAAATCACCCAAGAGTGCTAACACCAGATAAAACAATGTATTTATCTACTCATCAACTTACTGTGTATGATTCATCTTTGCTTATCATCTAGAATCTTCTGGCACTGATCCGTAACTGGCAACAGCCATGAAAACTCACAGAAAGAGAGTGAGTGACTTTTTGTTTAGAAAAATGGGCTGCAGTAACCACATTTGACCACAGGATGTCATTCTTACTTCATTCTTAAATATTGCAGCTTTAACTTTATTCTTAGCCCTAAATCTGTTTTCAGCATTAGACAGGTGTGTTATCCTGCGCAAGGTTGTTGTTCCAGTTAAATTCATTGCTCAAAGGCAGGAAACACGAGCAGGTTTCCATCTGGTTTCAGTCCCGCCCCAGCGCTAACCAGACAAAAGAAATGGCGGAATCTAAATCCTTAAATGACAGAAACTGACAACAGAAGAAACAGTCAAATTCCTTCCAAATCTTTTAACGAGGGATGAGGTGGAGCGGTTTCACTGCCTCCCATCTGTCTGTACAGGTTTATATGAGCCACGGTCCTGCAAGATGATCCACACAAGCTTGTGGATCAGACCAGTTCATCAGAAGCAGTTTGGTGTTTTAGGTTGTTCAGCACGATGACCTGAGAACAATCAGATCCTGCTCTGGCCTGAGCAGAAAGGTATGAGTTATTGGTAGAATCAGTAATTACTGATGCAGAAACAAACCAGCCTGAATGTGCTGAGGCTTAGGGCTGAGGGTGAAGACTTCTTCACTAAATGATCCACTCTGAAATGTGGAACATTTAACCATAAAGCAAGTATCAAGGTTCCTGATTGTTTCTCCTGCACACTGAGGATTGATCCAAAAGACTCTCAAAATCCCCCCATCAAAGGGCCTCTGACACCTTAGATAGGGGATCTCTTCAGCCTGCTTTTATTTTGGTGGACTAATTCTGAATCTGGATGTCCACTGGAAGCTGAATAAGGCTTTCTGGTTTTCAGGGAAGGTTGCTGAGTATGATGTGGGTTGGGATGAATTCCTTTCTCATGTCTCCAGTTTAAACAAACAAGTTTTTTAAGCTCCAAGATTATTGTTTAACTCTGATGTTTGAGTCGTGTCAGAAATAGCTGAGGATTGTTTTCTGGAATGCAAATAGAGGAATTTCCGTCCGTCCGTCCATCATCACAGAAAAGAGCTATTTTTACCTTTTTCTAGCTGACGTTTTGACCGTCACTGCGGTCTTCCTCAGAGCTTAGCTACTGCTGCCCGCGGATAAACGGAGAAGGAAGTGACGCCGCCAACCAGCGCTAGAATCACCCCTGACAGGAAGTAAAGAAGTGTCATGGGTAGTTTGTTGTTTGGTAGGGGCCAAATGCAGATATCCAGGTAGCAGCTGGGGTAAGTTGGTGAAAAATCCTTTGTGGATCAGCCCAGCACAGGAGACCAAAACAAGTAGCAAACACAGGGCGCTAACACAGCAAACCAACAACCAAGACAGAACCGAGGTATAAATACAGGATGATGCATTAGGAATAATGATTCCTAATGGGAGGCAGGTGTGAGCAACAAACTGAGTGGGGAGGCAAAACACAGAAAACAGGAGGAGATGACTAAACAGGATAAAATAGAATACAGTAAACTAAAATTAAACTAGAAGGCTGAACAAAATAAACAATTCTAAGAATAACTGAAGACAAATGAGATAATTCAACTGAAGAACAAGAACCCATAGCTTTTAGGATGCTCAAATTATCTTTTCTCTAGATTTAACTTCCTCCTTCTAAAGCTCCGCCCGTGGATTCAAAGTTTTTATTTATTTTCCATTAGGTCTTCTTTTTTAAATTTAACTCGAAAGTCAGAGCAACGATCGACGCATAGTAACTTAACGCATTTATTTTAGGTTTCGACAGGTGGCAACCCCTCAACTATTTAGATCATAAATCTGAACAATCAAGCACAGCTTCAGCTCGCAAGCTCATTTGCCAACGTTCGAGGAACAGGCATCAGACTCGGACGAGTAGACCCTGCCCTCTGAGCTCACCTCACAGGACTGGGCTCCAGAGAAAAGTGCTGGCCGTGGAGAAATTCTCCGCACCTTCTGTGTTCTGGATTCCCACTTCATTGGCCTGAGGTGACTTGAGATACTGGCACCAGCAGCTTCAATCGATGCTGCTTTCACTGGTAATCTGGCTGGAGTCAGGCCTTTTCCTTAAAGGAAGTAGACTTGCTATCCTGACTGAGACTCCCCTTATGAGAAAGGAGTGCTCAGGAGTTCAAATAAATCTGATCAGAAGTAATCAAGTCAGAAAAAAATCCTCAGAGACAGAATCTATGTTGGGCTCAAAATGGGAAACCCTTTTAATGAAAGATAGAGTTCAAAACAATAAAATCAATGCAAGAGTAAATGATTGATTAAAGCTGAGATATAGTTGATTTTATGTTTAATCATAATTTGGCACAAAATCCTCTGTAAATGTAGCCTTGTTTAGGATTCCAAAGATAAATGCAATAAAAATGATTACTAAAAGGAAAAATATTTTTGTACTTTTATTTTTTAAAATGTTTTGTTTGTTAATAAAAAAACAGTAAAACTTAGACAAAATTAAATACAAAGACCCTTAAATGTAGTTAATAATGAGTGAATAAATAATACTGTAAATGTTGATTAGGTTAAGTAAAAATGATCAAATGAGTAAAATACCGATTAAATGAATAAAATTGATTAAAAGAGTAAAATACTGAATAAATGAGTAATTTGTAGATTAAACGCGTAAAATACTGAATAAATGAGTAACCTATTGAATAAAAGAGTAAAATACTGAATAAATGAGTAACTTATTGAATAAAAGAGTAAAATACTGAATAAATGAGCAACTTATTGATTAAAAGTTAAAGTCCCAAGTATTCATCACACAATGGTGAAATTACATCTCTGCATTTGACCCATCCCCATGGTGGGGAGCGGTGAGCTGCAGCTGTGGCTGCGCTTGGGATCTATTTGGTGGTTTAACCCCCCAATCAAACCCCTGAATGCTGAGTGTCAAGCGAGGAGGCATTGGTCATTTTTTCAAGGTCTTTGGTATGACCTGACTAGGACTCGAACCCCGATCTCCCAGTCCCGGGCGGACACTCTACCACTAGACCACCGGAGCTGGTTAAAGAGTAAAATACTGAATAAATGAGTAACCTATTGATTAAAAGAGTAAAATACTGAATAAATGAGTAACTTATTGATTAAAAGAGTAAAATACTGAATAAATGAGTAACTTATTGATTAAGAGTAAAATACTGAATAAATGAGTAACTTATTGATTAAAAGAGTAAAATACTGAATAAATGAGTAACTTATTGATTAAAAGAGTAAAATACTGAATAAATGAGTAACTTATTGATTAAAAGAGTAAAATACTGAATAAATGAATAACTTATTGATTAAATGAGTAAAATACTGAATAAATGAGTAACTTATTGATTAAAAGAGTAAAATGCTGAATAAATGAGTAACTTATTGATTAAAAGAGTAAAATACTGAATAAATGAGTAACTTATTGATTAAATGAGTAAAATACTGAATAAATGAGCAACTTATTGATTAAAAGAGTAAAATGCTGAATAAATGAGTAAAATACAAACCCAGCAGGAGATGAAGCCTTTTGATGGGACACCTGGAAAGCTTCAAATATTTAAATGAGTTTTCAGCTAAAGCAGCAACACCAGAGCTGCTCTCAATTTGAATGTTCAATAAAATGCATAAAGCATTCTTTTCTAATTTGTTCACACTTAAGCTTTGGGCATTCCTTTTCTTTTTTATGATGCCTTATAGCTTTACCATAATGATAAATGGCATCAATGTGGCGTCCTGGGTTCTCAGCCCCTTGAACACCTCACCCGACAGCTTAAGCCTCTTGTTTTCTAAGATAAGGCTTGAAGGCACATCAGCAGAGCCAAGTCTAAATAGCTCTTAGCCAGAATGGCCTGTATTTGTATAGCGCCTTCTTAGGGTTCTACAACCCCCCAAGGCGCTTCACAACACAACCAGTCATCCACCCATTCACACGCTGGTGGGGATGAGCTACATTGTAGCCACAGCTGCCCTGGGGCGCACTGATAGAGACGGGGCCTGCCGAGCACTGGTGCCACCGGTCCCTCCGACCACCACCAGCAGGCAAGGCAGGTTAAGTGTCTTGCCCAAGGACACAACAACAGCGACAGAATGAGCAGGTCACAAACCTGCGACCTTCCAATAGCAAGGCGGCCACCATCGCCCTCCACTCAGAGTTCATGAAAAACAGCACTGCCTTATTGTCCTTTAAAGTATATCCTGCTCCTGTTTTAGTCCAGTTTCCATAACGATATTAATTCAATTCAATTCAGTGTATTACTATAGCGCCAAATCACGACAAGAGTCGTCTCAAGGCACTTCACAAAGTAAACATTCCAATACAGTTCAGTTGATTAAGCCAATCAGTAAGAAGTTCCTAAATAAAAAACCCAGCAGATTGTGTCAAGACACTGACTGTGTGTTGATATTAATGACCCATATCACTCTTATTCATCTCCGGCAGGTCAGACAGATTGAATATAGGTTCACACATGTAACAAAGGTTAAACACAGGTTATTACATCTGAAAATAACTGCCCCACCTTCTGTCTAGTTTCAGTTCCTTTATTATTATTATTTTTAGCTTTAGCTGTGGTGCATGACTTATTTCCTTATCTCCCCTGATTTAATGTTCTTTAACTTCACATCTCCAGTTCTTTGGCTCCTGCCAGGTGGGGTGCTGACCACGGAGTCTGACCACGGTATTCCATTCATCCGAAACGAGCCCGTTTCCAATAGGGGGTATGATAGCAGACTGAAAATAATAAATACAGGGAACAGGAGACACAAGAAAACCTGGGTGAGGAGCAGCACAGCACAGGAGACCAACACAAGTAGCAAACACAGGGAGCTAGCACAACGAACCAACAACCAGTAGAGACAGAACTGATATAAACACACAGAGAAGAAGAAGAAGAAACAATCTTTTAAATAGCGCCTCTCAAGATAAAAATCACGAGGCGTTTCACAAGAACAAAAAAAGTAAATAAATAAATAAATGATCACAAAATATAAAGAATGGGAAAATTAAAAATTGTGATTAAAAATGTGAGGAAAGGGAAAAAGGAAACGAATAAGAAAAGGGTAATCAGTGGAATCCCAGGAAAGGCAGAAATGGCAGAAAGAGCAGCATGAAGAGAAGGTAGTGATGAAGAATCAACAGAAGGTCACACCAAAGCCACCTGAACAGGTGAGTTTTTAAAGGAGACCACTGAGTCCACTGATCTCAGGCTCAGGGGGAGAGAGTTCCAGAGTCTGGGGGCCACAGCAGCAAATGATCTGTCACCTTTGGTCTTTAGCCTGGGAACAGGTGTGTTGAATAATGATTCCTAATGGGAGGCAGGTGTGAGCAACAAACTGAGTGCGGTGGCAAAACACAGAAAACAGAAGGAGATGACTAAACAGGATAAAATAGAACACAGTAAACTAAAATCAAACTAGAAGGTTGAATTAAATAAACAATTCTAAAAATAACAAATCGGGTCATACCAAAGACTTTGAAAAAATGGGACCCAATGCCTCCTCGCTTGACACTCAGCACTAAGGGTCAAATGCGGAGATGTAATTTCACCATTGTGTGATGAATACTTGGTACTTTAACTTTATTTAACTGAAGAACAAGAACCACTTAGAAACTGAAACAGAAAGGCTGAGGGAAATAAATACCTAAACTACATAAATGAAAACCAAAACGCTGAGATAATAAACTGAGAAACAATAACAGAATAACCCAAAGGCAGGGGAACCTAAATCACAGCTAGAAGAGGAGAAAATAACCTGAGACATAACAGGGAAGGTAGAAGATAAACAGAATGGAACTACTGTAAATACATACGAATGATATAATAATATAATGAAATCTGGACAGGGATGGCCAGACAGATCATTGTAACTGGGGGTATGATAGCAGACTGAAAATAATAAATACAGGGAACAGGAGACACAAGAAAACCTGGGTGAGGGGAACATGGAGTGGACTGGGTAGACAAGGACACAAGACATGACAGAAAGTAGCAAAACAAAGCTAGTGATACTCCTAGCTGCAGGACGAGACGAGGGGCTGTGCATTTAATTAGCAGACAGTTCAGCGTTCTAACACTGCTGAGTGTCATTGGCCATTTATAGCCGTACAGCTAGCTGGTGTTTGGTTACTGGTGCCGACTGACAACCCATTCCATTAATCAGGAGAGGAAATGCTCTCCCACCACACTAACTCCATTTACAAGGATTGCAAGGGCAGGTTTCAAACCAGAAACCTTGTTGCTCTGAGGCAATTTAACCAACGGCGCCACCATGCAGCCCTGAATTGCTATAATCACATCAGATTTCCACCATGGAATTATTTGGTCCTAAAACCAAAATAAACCTGAAGTTGTGGGTCTGGATTGGATCATTTGTCTCTTGGATCCTTGCCGCTGTTATTCGCCACTCTTTCAAACTTTTCTCTGCTAACGTTCTTCTTTCCACCTTGCTTTTGTCTGCGGTCTTCTTCAGTGGGGTCCCAACTACCGTGTCGTATGATCGCCAGACACTTTTATTCTTCCGACTGTCTTTGATTGCCCATGACGCACCATGGATTCATCTTCCACATTGTTTTTGTTCGTGGGGCGCTGGACCCGAGCCAAACGCTTGATCTGAGCCAAGCACCTCTAGTGAAGTTTTTCTGATCCTGGTAAAAACTGGGAGGAAAAGGGGGAAACGAGCAGAAATCCAGGTGGGAATAAGGCTTAAAGCATTGTTTAGCTAGAAAACATCGACACAATCCCGCTACGTCTCCTTTGCTTGTGGACATGAGCTTCGCTTCCGCTGTCCCGCCGGGTCGTGGCGAAGCGCAGTTTCTCCGTCCATGTTACCTCAGGTCTGTTTATCCTTTTTCATCAGTGGTTTTTCTTCCTGTCACCTCCATGAGTGGACTTTACAAACACCGTGGATCTAACCCTGCTAACTTACGTCCACTAACTCCAGCTGTCACTGTAGTTTCTGATTTTTCCACCTCACTCAGCATGGCTTTGCTAAGTACCCGCTCCATTAACAATAAGTTATTCCTGCTTAATGATCTACAATTCTCACTAAAAACCTGGATTTTCTATTTTTGACTGAAGTTTGGCAGCAAGTATCTGATTATTCTGGTCTGACTGAACTCTGTCCGAGTGGTTATTCCTTCCTTAGCCAGGCCCGGGTTCTGGTCGAGGTGGAGGGCTAGCTATTGTCTTTAGAGACCATCTTTCTTGTAGTTCTACAACCACAGGCCCATTTGCTTTCTTTGAACCGCAGCTGACTAAAGTCGGGCGTACGGACCCATTTTACTGTGCTGTGGTTAATCATCCACCTGGTCCAAGCAGTTATTTCCTTCAGGAGTTTAGTGACTTTTTATCCTCCACTGTGAAGCTGTCCAGGCCATACTTGCCAACCCTCCCAAATTTTCTGGGAGACTCCCGAATTTCGGCGCCCCCTCCCGAAAATCTCCCGGAGCCACCATTCTCCTGAATTTCTCCCGATTTCCACCTGGACAACAATTTTTGCCTAACCGCTGCTGCTGTCTGTGTTCCAGCGGCAGCGCGCATGTTGCTCAGCAAACCATCTTCAGCAGCTTCCAGCACAAACGTAACCATTCGTGGGTGGGAAGCTAACTTCACTCAGCTTTGCTCTGCACTTTCCTGCTGCGGGAGCGCGCAGCGCTCAGCTGCACATTGAGGAAGTAAATTATTAGAATAAGAGCGACGAGGCTAAATTAAAATATATTCGCGTTAACACGTTTCTTATCAGTGAAAAAGCCATGACTTTGGGCAGATAAATGAAAGAATGATGACTCTGACCACTTCGCCAGGAGCTTTACCAGCCTCATGGACTCTTTCACTTTTACTCAGCATGTTTCTGGCCCCACACACACCAGAGGACATACTCTGGACCTTGTTTTTACCCTGGGTTGAAATGATAGTGTTTGTCCTGAGGACGTTTATATCTCAGAACACCATTGCATTTTCTTCAACTTGTCAGTTTCTGCGTCCCCACCTCCTGCTCTCCGTTTGGTTAGTTCTCTTAATGAGAGCACAGCTAGCAAATTTTCTGCTGCTTTCAAACCACCTTTATCTTCAGATACTGACCCTGTTCCTTTAACTACTCACTTTAACGATCACTGCCTCTCCACTCTGGACAATATCTGTCAGAACCAGATCAGTCCCTGCAGTGAACCCTACTCCTTGGTTTAATGACAGCATTCACAACTTTAAGTGCCAGTGCAAAAAATTTGAGCGCTTGTGGAAGAAGCAGGTCCCTGAGGTCTAGTGATCAAAGCCTACTGGTTGTGCAGTAGTTTCTTCTTTTTCTTCTACTTTTAGCATTTTGAAGCACTGAGCTGCGTCTGAACCAACTATAGGCGCTATCGCAGCACGCTCCAGAATGGCACCATCTTTGCCACATCAGCAAATGGATATGACACTATTCACAGCGGTCACACACTTCATTTTCTGTCCAGCCCTCCCCCTCTCAGTGGTATTGTGGAGGCAGAATTAACTTTACCAGAACAGTGTTTCAGTTTCGAGTCAGAACTGCGGGAGCGCCTATTCAACGAAGCCATTTCTCGTCACGGCTCTGTCGGTTATGAGACTATTGGGCATCATGGTGGCAGCACACAAAGTAGTTCTACTCGGCTTGCTAAACGCCTCCAGCTCTGGTTCACTCGCCTCAAAGTGGACCCAATACATCAGAAGAGACCCTTGCTATAGATTCCCCCTTGGTGGGAGGAAACCTCGAGCACTGGGGAAACTCCGATGTCCTGCTAGAGGGAGTTTCCGTCGGTCGTTCAACGTCACACACTCCTGTATTTACGGATGCTTCCCTGTCAGGCGTTGGGCGGGGGCACATGCTTATCCCACACAGTGGGAGAATGCTGGCCTCCCCACGTCTGCTCACATAAACATGCTGGAACTACTAACAGTATGGTGCGTGATCAAACATTTTGGCCCCTGCTCAGGGGTCATCATGTCCTGATTGACACAATCAAGTAGGCTACCTGCAGGAGGGGGGTGTTTTATACCTGGGTTTTTGACAAACGGATGTGTTCTGAGTGTTTGATCTGAACAAGTGAGGCGCAGACTACATCCAGCTTTGCCTTTACCCAGTCCTGTCCTTAAAGGGCGAAGCCTATACAAAATAGAATGATGGTTTCATATTGTAACCCCAGACGCTACGAGTATAGGCGTAGCCCTTTAAGGAAGCGGGCCTCACTTATTATTCTCACTTATTATTAGGGCAGCAGTAGCTCAGGAGGTAGAGCGGGTTGTCCAGTAATCGGAAGGTTGCAGGTTCGATTCCGGCTCTGGCCAGAGAATGCTGCTGTGTGTCCTTGAGCAAGACACTTAACCCGCCTTGCCTGCTGGTGGTGGTCGGAGGGACTGGTGGCACCAGTGCTCGGTAGCCTTGCCTCTGTCAGTGCGCCCCAGGGCAGCTGTGGCTACATCGTAGCTCATCCCCACCCGTGTGTGAATGACTGATTGTGTTGTGAAGCGCCTTGGGGGGTTGTAGAACCCTAAGAAGGCGCTATACAAATAGAGACCATTTACCATTCCGGTAGACTTAAGGAGACGAACGATGGGTTCACACCATTTTTATACCGGAGCAGGGCACACCTAGTAGGCAGGCGCATATTAAAAGCTCTTCAGTGAGTGGCTTATGGAGAATCGTTTACGCAATCCTGCCCTGTAGGCTACGCCTATACTCATAGAAAATGGGGTTACAATACGTAACCATCGTTCTACTGATACTGAAAAAATTTCTTTTTCTGTGTTAAATATCTGTACTTTTTAAATAAAACCTCTTATTTCATCCAGGCTTGATTATTGCAACTCCATATATTTTGGTCTGTCAGTGTTCTCTAATGCTGGTGCAAAATGCTGCAGCTAGACTGATAACAAGAACAAAGAAAATACTAGATATCAGTCCCATCCTTATGTCTTCTTTATATGGCAAGCAATAACATAAAAATAAAAAACAAATATGGGGGACCAGCACTGGATTGGGCGAGGATTTTGCAGGATTGTATCTGTAGTGGAGCTCCATTCCTTGGTTCTTTTCGTGCCACTTCTGGAAGCCAGTCTAAACAACTAGTACTTGCCACGCGACTGAGACCATTTCCAAAGTAAAAAAGAGTGGAAAAACAAAATAGGTACAGCTCGGTCAAAAACTGTGTTGCTTCCAGCCTCTGGCTTCCCAGCTGCCTCTGATGACAGCTGATTACCTTACATCTATCAGCTGGATGCTTAAACATACAGAGAATAACAAAATTACTTATTTAAATATTCTGATAAATTCAACATTCTGACCTTCTTAAGATTTATCCATTTTAACAACAAAAATACATTAGAAAGTAATTAAGCCCTTAATTGGCTCTTACAGTATCTTTCAGAGGTGATTCAAATTATTACTTATTGTTTGAGTTACTGGTAAGCCATCAGCATGTGAAGAGCATTTAAAGCATGATGGCAAAAATGCTCCAGAAAATAATTTTAGACTGAGCCGTCAACTGTGATGCCAGAGCATCAGGTCTGACAGGAACTGTTGTTCACTATTACATCACCTGCATTAGCTGCTGCAAACAAAAAGGGAAACGAAACTGCTGAGCTAGTTAACCCAGTCACTAAAAGATCCTGAATATATGTTATGCCACACACACACACACACACACACACACACACACACACACACACACACACACCCATCCCTTGTAGCAATCTTTAAATCTTTGATATGTTTCCACAACTAGGGTGTAATTTGTATCTGAATATAAACATCTTAAGTAAACATATATTGGTATTATCTGGTTCTTTCATTTTTAGTAAGGTAGTCTCTAATCTGCAAAAATCTATAAAAATCTTGTTTAGTCAAGTGAAACCACACTGTAAACCCAGATTTTGATTCAACTCAAATGATCTTGTTCACATTACTTAAATATTTTAAATTATTAACATTACTTGTTAATACTGAGTTAGCTGACCTGTTTCATGTCCTTTCTTATTGTAATTGTGTATTTAAGTCCAATACTCTCTACTTAAACAAACTGAGTTCATAATTAAAAACGTTTAATTTTAATACCACTTATAAATTTGAGTAAACTTTTTAATGGCCTAGCTTATTGTACCTATATGTTTGAGTTCAAGCTACTTAAAATAATCAAGTTTGCTTGGTTGCACCCACCAAAAACCTGGTTCATACCAGTTTTGACCAGGTGCTATTGAGGAGCTCTGACTCTTTAGAGACAGAACAGAGACACACAACAAAGAGGAAGAACTCAGCTGCACTGAAGTTCTAACAAGCAAGTTTTCTACCCCATGTTTGAAGCCTTAGGCCAATGACCAGAGTTTAGTCAACTTAAAACTACAATTTATAAATAAAAAAATGACCTGTGAAAGCAGCAGTGGGTGAGGTTGATTGCTTGTCGATTAAAACAAAAATAAGAACAAATTAAAAACATTTAAAAACACAACATCAAGCCAGTACCATGAACCCTACTACTGAAATAAAAGTGAGTCTTCAAGCGAGACTTAAAGACTTGAACAGTGGGCGCCTGCCTAATGTTCAATGGCAACTCGTTCCACAGAGTTGGGGCCAAAACAGAGAATGCACGATCCCCCCTTGATCGGTATTTCGATCGGGGGACTACCAAGAGCTCCTGCTCAGCTGAGCGAAGAGACCTAGATGGGACGTGCCTTCGCAAAAGTGCAGAAATGTAAGGGGGAGCACTGCCCTGAAGAGCCTTGTATACAAAAAGCAGGATCTTGAATTTTGCTCGGTACTGCACCAGGAGCCAGTGCAGAGCAGCTAACACAGGAGTGATGTGATCCCGGTGTCTGGTACCTGTCAAAAACCTAGCAGCTGAGTTCAGTACAAGTTGCAGCCGTGCCACAGCACGCTGACTCAGACCAGCATACAAAGCATTACAGTAGTCCAAACAGGACAAAAGCATGCAGCACAGACTCCAGATGAGCTCTGGACAGCAAAGGATTGATCCTGGACAACCGTCGCAGATAAAAAAAACAGGACCTCACAACCATGTTGATTTGTGTGTCAAGTTTAAGGGAAGAATCAGTTTTTATCCCCAGATTACTGACTACCGTCTTTTCGTATGGGGCCAATGAGCCGAGGTCTACATCAGAACCTGAACTCTCTCTTCTGCCGGGGCTGAGTTTAATGACTTCAGTTTTGCTCTCATTTAAGTGCAGAAAATTAGAAGCCATCCAGCATTTAATGTCCTTCAAACAGTCAAGGAATGGAGAAACAGATCTATCTTCCCCGTGTCGGAGGGGAAGATAGATCTGGCAGTCATCAGCGTAAAAATGAAATTGCACATTATGCTGACGAAGGAGGACCCCTAGAGGGAGCAGATACACTACAAATAGGACGGGACCAAGGACAGAGCCCTGTGGCATGCCCCAACGGAGTCTCACGCAGGGCGACGTAGCCTCACCCATCGGAACACTGAAGGTCCTGCCTTGGAGGTAGGAGCTAATCAGCTTTTCATCCAGTGATAACTGAGAATTTAGCCAAATCTGCTCATTTCTCACCTGTTATTCACCTTTCAGTGTCGGATGGTAGAAACCAGAAGTCTACTAACTTGTCTGTCAAAATTAGATCAACACAAAGTGATTTGTGCTAAAAAAATCTGGTCAACCCATTCTAGTTTAACTTAATTGTTTTCACTTTCACCCTTTCTCTAAACCAGAGGAACATGAAAGAGTTTCATGAGCAGCGCCATCCAGATGTCCCTTTATTCAGACACATAAATACAAGCTCACATCTGCAGCAGGACTAAAATCAGACACATGGTTCTGTTCTGGCATCGGTTTTGGAGACAAATACAAAATAATAAAAACATCAAAATAAATAAATGAACCTTGACATTTGGGACAAAAGGCAACAGACAGGAATGAGCAGAAATAACTTAAGTGGTGTAAAAGGAATGTGATCCGGGTTTTCCTGTCACTGCTCCTCTCCGTGTTTGGTGGAAAACAAATGTGGTAAATCCAGCTGCTATTTGTTCCTGTTAGTGTTTCAGAGTAAATTCTCCAGCTGGTGTCAGCTCATGCACATGCAGTTGTTTGTCTCTAACTGAGAAGCTCCAGGTACGTCACAGGCACTTTTCCCTTCTGGTTTCCTCTCTCTCCAACCAGCCAGTCTGAGTCCATTCCCGGTACGGTGTAAACGGTGATCAGCTGGAAGACACAAAACACATTTAATGCAGATGCTCAAAATCTGCAGCCAGAACTAATGAGCAAAATTGTTAGAGTTCAGAAGAGAAACCGGCTGAGGTGTGTGTGTGTCTTATCACTGCAGTTCTAGCAGAAGAAGGCAGGAATGACGTCTCCATGGCATGAGTGTGAATAAAGAGGCCAGTGGATGTGGAGGGTGACAGGATTCCTTTTGTAATTTTTTTTAATTGAAATTTTTGATTTTCAAAACACATTTAAGATGCACGAAAACAAATATAAACAAAAAAGAATAGTAATGCAAACCCCCCCCCCCACCCCCCCTTCATTCAGGGTAGCCACACAATACAATACAGGTTACAGTAAAACAATTACAAAAAACAGTCAGAGATCCAGAAAAAATAAAGCTCACAGCAATATAATATCATGTAGCACTCTTCAAAGTGTCCTAAAAACTATTCTAATCAGATTCTGTCTCCTTTCAAGTTGTTGAGCACAGCCTCATAAGAGGCTGCCTCCGCCATTGATTTAATCCAGTCATTTATCCCAAGGTGCACCAGGGTCTTCCAATGTCTCAAAATATTTCTGAATGCTGTCACAAGACCGACCATAACAACTAAAAAAAATTCCTTTAGAGACAATCGACATTTGTATCCCAATAAGCACAGTTCTGGGGTCTGAGGGACGTCTGAGCCAGTCCAGGCACTCAAAACCTCCAAGGCAGCAATCCACAAGGGTGAAACCAGACAGCATTCCCAAAAACAATGCAAATATGTCCCCACTTCATCTTTACATGTCCAACACAAATGGTCTGGCATCAGTTTCATTCTGTGTGGTCTGCTAGGAGAATGATTATAGCTATGCAACATCTTGTATTGTATAAATTTACTTCTGGCCTCCTTCACATATTTACCATTATCTGATAAAATATCCAACCATTTTTTATGTGTACTCTATTTACAAATCCCGCTGCTAAAAAAGTTTAATGTTTGATGACTCGCCACTTAAACTATAATTAAACAATTTATAAAACTTTGAGGCGGTGTGACAATCAAGTGGCAACTTAAAATATCATTCTCAGCAGCTGCTTAGAGGACACGTGTCTCATTTGTAGATATTTCCAAAAGCTCCCTCTGCCTTCCAATTTAAACGCCCGGGTTAAATCCTCGTAGGGCAAAAACTGTCCGTCTTTATACAGATCTCCAATAGTGCATATACCACATGAATGCCAATCTCCCCAAAACACAGGTGTTTTACGAATACATATAGCAGGGTTATTTCAAAGAGACGCATACTTCTGAACATGACAATTTGTGTTTTGAATCAAAAATCCATTTCAATGTTTAACCACTTTTTTTATTCTTAACCCACCTCCCAATATTCCCAGTCTGCCTTTCTCTCTAGGGACATACAATTTATCTAGTTTTAATCTCGCTCTTTTACCCCCCACCCCACAAGAACTGTTTAGTCAAATTTTCATACCTTTTAAAAATATCTGGCGGGATTGTAATTGGTAACATCATAACCACGTAGTTGAACTGAGGGGCTATTATCATTTTACTAACTGTAATAATCTTGCCCCACAACATCAGTTTACAGTCATGTCCATACATATTGGGACATCAACACAATTCTAACATTTTTGGCTCTATCCACCACCACAATGGATTTGAAATGAAACAAACATGATGTGCTATAACTGCAGACTGTCAGCTTTAATTTGAGGGTATTTACATCCAACTCAGGTGAACGTGTAGGAACAACAACAGTTTGCATCTGTGCCAAAAGTAATGGGACAGAATAATAATCATAAATTAAACCTTCACATTTTAATACTTGGTTGCAAATCCTTTGCAGCCTGAAGTCTGGAATGCATAGACATAACCAGATGCTGGGTTTCATCCCTGGTGATGCTCTGCCAGGCCTCTACTGCAACTGTCTTCAGTTCCTGCTTGTTCTTGGGACATTTTCCCTTCAGTTTGGTCTTCAGCAAGTGAAATGCATGTTCAATCACATTCAGGTAAGGTGGTTGACTTGGCCATTGAATAACATTCCACTTCTTTGCCTTAAAAACTTTGGTTGCTTTTGCAGTATGCTTTGGGTCATTGTCCATTTATTAATAATAATAATAATAATAATAATAATAATAATACATAGGTTTTATATAGCGCTTTTAACAACTACTCAAAGACGCTGTACAAATACGGAGACAAACAGACAAGACAAATGAACAAAATGAGAATAGGTTAATGTGGTTTGAATGCTTGATTGAACAGGTGAGATTAGTAGTTTTTTAAATTTTTGCAGAGAGTCAGCATTGTGGATGTGTTGAGGGAGAGAGTTCCATAGGGTGGGGGCAGCCTGGAAAAAAGCATTGTCTCCGATGGTGCGGTGCTTTGAAGTGGTTGTCTGAGAAAGCAGATTGGAAGCAGAGGATCTGAGATGGTGGGTAGGGTGATAGTGTTGTATAGTGTCAGAGAGATAAGATAAGGCAAGGTTATTGAGAGCTTTGTAGGTGATGAGTAATGTCTTGAATTGAATGTACTGATGAACAGGAAGCCAGTGAAGGTTTCTTTAAAACCGGAGTTATGTGTTCCCTACTACTGGTGTGACAGAAATGCCGGATAGCTGAGTTTTGGACATACTGAAGTTTCTTAAATTGCGTAAGAGGGAGACCATATAGTAAGCTATTACAATAGTCAATTCTGGAAGAGATGAAGGTGTGGATGAGTGTTTCTGCAGCCTTAAAGGATAGAATGGGGCGGAGACGGGCAATATTTCGAAGGTGAAAGTCTATTTTAGTGATATTGCAGATGTGTAGTTGGAAGGAGAGGCTAGGGTCAAAAATTACACCAAGGTTTCTGATGTGAGAGGATGTAGTGACAATATGACCATAAACACTGAGTGAGAATCTTTACAGGAGGGTAGGAGGGATGTGGGACCAGTGATGACCAATTCTGATTTATTGCAGTTCAGTTTGAGGAAATTTGTAGACATCCAGCACTTAATGTCATTAAGGCAGTTTGTTATGGTAGAAACTGTGATGGGGGTTAGGGTTGTAAATGGTAGTTGTAGATAGGAAGAGTTGAATGTCGTCAGCATTACAGTGAAACTGAAGTCCATGGTGAAAAATGATATGCCCAATGGGTAACATAGATGATGAAAAGGAGAGGTCTAAGAACTGAACCCTGAGGAACACCATGAGTATCTGGGGTGATCTTGGAATTGCAATTGTTTATGGAAATGTATTGAGCTCTATTAGAGAGGTACGATGTGAGCCAGGAGAGGACTGGACCAGTAACGCACGTATGAAACTGCAAACGGTGTAGGAGAATGGAGTGATCTATTGTATCAAAAGCAGCGCTTAGGTCGAGGAGGAGGATTATGCAATGAGATCCCGAGTCTGAAGCCAGCAGGAGATCATTAGTCACTTTGATCAGAGCCGTTTCTGTGCTGTGGTGAAAACGGAAACCTGATTGAAAGGTCTCAAAGAGCTCATTGGAGTGCAGATGTTGGGTTGCTACTGAACGTTCAAAGATCTTGGCAATGAGAGGGAGGTTAGTAATGGGGTGGAAGTTTTCTGGGTCATCATGATTTTTTGGGTATTGGTTTAATGGCAGAAAGTTTGAATGCTGAAGGGACAGTTCCAGAGGTCAGCAATGAGTGGATCATTTCCAGGATAAGTGGAGAGGCATGGAAGACATGATTTTACTAATGGTGATGGGATAGGGTCCAAGGGGTGGGTGGAGAGACTAATTTCAGAGAAGTGTCTATTGAGTTCAGAGGCTGTTATCAGGGATAGTGTAGAGAATTATTCTTGGATGGACATAGGGGGGATCGGGTGGGAGGTCAGAAGCACATGGGGTAGTGGGAAGGAGGTCTTGGTGGATTCTCTGCACTGTAAAGTGCCGTCCAATGAATTCTGAAGCATTTGTCATAGCTCTTCACTGAGACCTTTTAAAGGCTTTTGCAGGTGTTTTGAGTTAAAGGGATATTCCACCCAAAATTGAAATTTTGTCTGTTGACGTCTCTGCCTTGCACCTTTCAGCGGAGGCTTACAGCTGTGCTTTGTCATAAAGTAGTCCCAAGTCTAAAATGGCGCCTGTGATTCCTTTATGTTACTAATTATTTTCACATGCAGTCAGTGTGATTATTTAGGTCACCAAGCAGAATTGGGATCACTACTGAGTGATTTTAAGGGCTTTTTCACTCACAATAATAGCTGGATCCATTCACTTACTGTGTTTTATGCTAAGCTAAAGCAAAAGGCGTTCAGCCGGGTCAGGAGAATGACTGGGCTGGTTAAAAATGGCTTTTTCACACTTATCTAACTCTGGCAAATATATCAACAGACAAAATTTAAATTTTGGGTGGAATATCCCTTTAATTAGCTGATTAGAGTGTGGCACCAGGTGTCTTGAATACAGAACCTTTTCACAATATTCTGAGATGCTGAATTTGGGATTTTCATTAGTTGTCAGTTATAATCATCAAAATTTACGAAATAAACATTTGAAGTATATCAGTCTGTGTGATGAATGAATCTAATATACAAGTTTCACTTTTTGAATGGAATTACTGAAATAAATCAACTTTGTCATGATATTCTAATTTATTGACCAGCACCTGTGTATTAACCCGTTCTCGTTACTATTGAGGAAATTTTTTTAGACATTCCCATTGCTATCATTTTGTCGCCTAGCTCTACATGTCATATTCCACAAAAGTTTCACTCAGAAAACCGACTTCAACAAGCAAGCATCACACGATTCATACTTTGGTTTACACCGACAGGTCCAGTCATTCATTCCTGCATGTAGATGACAGGATCTCACCTCGTCAGCCAGCAGGGAGAGCTCACTGGAATCAGCTGCATCATAGTCATAAAGAACCTTGGCTTTGCGGGTTCCTGTCGCTGGTGCCTGAACTTCTTCAATCTTCAGTGGTTCTGTCTCCACCGGGCTGCTGATGTCTTCTGATGCAGAGCCTGGTGTCGCCACGGAGTGGATGGAGTTCAGTGCAAATGCATTGGGAAGCCTAAAAGACAGAGGTTAGACATGTTGCTCAATTTCAAATACAACACTAAAAACCAGCAGGAGGAAAAACTATCAACACACAGTCAAGAAGGAAAGGACAACAGTCTAATCTCTCACTACTGGGATAAGAAGTTTACAACTAAAAGGGGTGGTAACATGGCTGCTGCCTGAAACTCCTGAAATTAACATTATAATAATCTTGTCATAAAAGGATAATGTCCGATTTATAAACTGCGTAGGACTAAAAATGACCAAAACTCATTGGGGTCACCAAGGCAGCCACCAACCAACCCAAGTCCTTGAGAGGGGATGGATTTGCTCTGGGTAAGAGGCAGACGGTCAGGGTGGGCTTCTTGTTCGCCCCCCAGATGTTCTGCCTGCATGTTTGGTTTTACCCAGTGGGCCAAAGGGTCGCTTCCCTGTGCCTTTGGGTCAGGGAACAGGGTCTGACTGTTAAGTAAACAGGCACACTGCGCTTCATCTACTTGGATACCGGTGCTCAACAGCTGGGAACAACAACTGTGAAGAGGAAGAAGGAGGCTGGAGCACTCAGGTCCAAGTAAAAATATTTAATCGGTGCAAATAAATTAACTAACGTTTCGACATTATTGTCTTCGTCAGAGTTACAGCTGATATGTTGCAACAAGATTATATATACAGGTGTTTGCAGGCTAATTAGGCATAAAACATACTAGTCTAAAGCTCATTGGTTGTGAAGTTGGAGGTTGGAGAAGAGGAGAGTCAGTATCCATCCAATAAACACAATTCAAACATTATCCAATCCATTTCCATCAATTTGAAGCAGATGTTAATTTTACAAGAGTGAGCTATAGTAAATATCTCAATAATGCTAAAAGCCAACTATAACAAGAACATTTAAACATTTCAGCTGTAACTCTGACGAAGCCAGTAATGTCGAAACGTTTTATTTGCACAGATTAAATATTTTTACTTGCACCTGGGTGCTCCAGCCTACTTCTTCCTCTTCACAGGGTCTGACTGTTGTTTGTGCTTACAAACCAAACAGCAGCTCGGAGTACCTGCTGTTTTGGAGGCCCTGGGAAAACAGCTAGATGCTCCTGGGGGAACTAAACACTCTTTTGAGAAATGAAAGTGTGTCCTGGAAGGGACTGGCTCACCACAAGAAGAACCTAATTTTAATATAGCGCCTTTCAAGATAAAAGTCACGAGGTGCTTCACAAGAACAAGGACTGTTTTGTTGTATGATTTGACCTGCAGTCCTATATTTTGGACACTCAGGTGAAGAAAGGTGCAGAACTGTTAACTGATCTCCACTTGGTGATAAACTGGATCAGCAGGCAGAAGACCCCTCATAAATCTGGTCCGCATTGTTAGAAACAAGTCAGATCTGTTCCAGGTGGGTTGGACTCCATTAGGGCTAACTTCTGTCGCAGGGAGACAGTAGAAGAGGAGATAAGTGCTCACCCCTAACCGGAAGGTTGCAGGTTTGCAGTTACAGTCTGTCGCAGTTATTGTGTCCTTGGGCAAGACACAGCTGAGTGTGATGCAGCTGGGATAAGGATCAGCACCTCCAAATCCAAGGCCATGGTTCTTGACCGGAAAAGGGTGGATTGCCAACTACTGGTCAAAGTTGAGGTCCTACCTCCAGTGTAGTAGTTTAAGTATCCCTGGGTTTTGTTCATAGGTGAGGGAAGGAGGGAGTAGGAGATCCACAGGCAGATCGGAGCTACATCTTTACTGATGTGGACCCAGATCTGCTGTAGCGATGAGGGAGAGAAGCTCTCACAACTCAGTCTGGACAAACACATAGCCATTCTGCATCTTTCTGTAGCTGTTTAGTCAGAACCAAATCAAGTCTATTGATTTGTCCAGTGATCGCTCTTTTGCAATAAGAGGTTGAAAGCACAGGTCAGGTGTTTGCCTTTAGCCGAGTTAGCTAATCAGTCTATCTGCCTCCCTTCTTTTTACCAGCACGCCTCTTCATTGAGCTGGCTTGTTTGGCTCCTCCCATCCTGACATCATGATGATCAGGCTTTAACATTTTCCTTCAGCATCTCCTTCCATCTGCAAATTCAGGGTTAATAAAATCTGATTTCCATGAATGCCGTAGAGAGCAAACGAGGCTCAGAGTGGAATGAACATTCAGCTCCTAACTGTGCTGATGCAGGTGAGATGTGGTTCAGAGCACACACAAAAATAACCAGGTGGTACTCACATCCTCATCAGGTCTGACAACACGACATGTTCATCAGGTTTAAATAGGACAAAATTAAACCAAAATCCTTAGCAGAGGTAATTATAAATACATCCAACAGATCTAAGATTAGATGATTTAGCTTTCAGGATGGCCTAAATAGCACAATATTGACAGACTATGGAAGATCAACTAGCTTGGATTGAGGTGGAAATGGAAATATGTTTGTCTTTTCAACCTGGACATACGATCTCGAAAGAGGCCTAATGTTACTAATCCAAAGCTCCTACATTCAGACATTGAAATCTTGCAAGTATTCTCCAGAAATATTTATCGTTGTGGGATAACCCTGATGTTTGTATTGGGAAGAAGTCACTTGGTACACGAAAAGCTAGATAATTCTAAATGGTTAAAAACGATCTGACCTTGGCGGAATGATTGAAGATGAGAAATGAGCAATGATTGTTGTCAATTGTGATAAATATGTTAAGGAGGCAAGGGTAAACTCACAATAATAACATAGATACTATTACCAGTATGTTCCTACCCTCACCTATGGTCACGAGCTTTGGGTAGTGACCGAAAGAACGAGTTCACGGATACAAGCAGCCAAAATAAGTTTTCTCCGCAGGGTGGCTGGGCTCTCCCTTAGAGATAGGGTGAGAAGCTCGGTCATCCGGGAGGGGCTCGGAGTAGATCCGCTGCTCCTCCACATCGAGAGGAGCCAGTTGAGGTGGCTCGGGTATCTGGTTAGGATGCCTCCTGGACGCCTCCCTGGTGAGGTTTTCCGGGCACGTCCAACCGGGAGGAGACAAAAAGGAAGACCCAGGACACGCTGGAGAGATTATGTCTCTCGGCTGGCCTGGGAACGCCTTGGGATTCCCTCGGAACAGCTGGCCCAAGTGGCTGGGGAGAGGGAAGTCTGGGCCTCCCCTCCTTAGGCTGCTGCCACCTCGACCCGACTCCGGATAAGCGGAAGACGATGGATGGATGGATGGATGGACTATTACCAGTGATGTGAATAACAGTGTTTAAAGGGGACTTAGAATGTAAACCAACATTTTCCTTGTTGTTGTTGAATAAAACAGCTTGGGTGGTCAACAGTAGCATGCCAAAAAGTCAAAGCCGTGTTTGACCTACTTTTTATGTAAATTAGAACGTTGATAAAGGCGAGAGAAAACCTCCTGTTCTGAGAAAGCCTTCCTTAACACGTCATAAGGGGGAGCCCCGCCTCCTCAAACCTGCATGTGTCTGAGGCCTTCTGGGTAAACCAACCAATCAGCATGTCCTGGCCGAGTGGGAGGGGTAAACAGCTCATTTCACTGAAGGCCTGAGTAAGGGGGTTTAGAATGGCCTGTATCAGGGCTCCTGGGACAGATGAAAGTCAAAAAAAATTTTCTTATGCTTTTTGGAGGCTCAAAGCTCTGTTTTAGATTGCTGATTAATTGCATTCTAGGACACCTTTAAAATAACAGCGTTACTAATGGAAGCTAGTTTTTTCAGTAACATGTAATCTAATTAATTACTGTCTTCTTTCATCATAACACTGTTTCCGTTACTGATAGGAAAATGCGTGTGTTACTATAATTCAGCAGCGAGATGTATTGAAGCTGTAAGCAGCTGATCAGGAGCTAAAGGGGCGGATGTTTACATCCATGATCATCACGGCCAATGAGGAACAAGGAAGATGTGATCAGGCTGCAGATTTGCTGTTGCAGGCGTGAATCTGCAGGTCTGCAGCCGTCCCCTTCTTGACGTGACAGCGGGACTTCCCATGTAAGGAAGGTCCGCTCACCTGTTCCCCGCTCAGACGTCAGATCATTAATTCCTCATCACAATCTTTCCTAGATCATCCTCCAGTCATCCAACTGGAACCAGTTAGTGTTCCTGATCATGTCTTTAGTCCCACTGTAACACTGATTGTATCACTCTCAGACGTGATGGGCCCTCAGGTGAAGTAATCGTGTGTCTTTACCATCCAGCTTCAGCACTTTTGGGTCTGACCCAGGTTAGTAAATATAAGTGTTTCATCAGATTTATGCCTGTTCTAGTGTCGTTTTTAAGGATTTTTATATGGTTTTACTAGATTATGAATAATAGAAATGCAAATAAAAACAACCAATTATACAAACAAGTGAAACTGGAAAAATGATAATATGGTGCAAAAGTCCATTTACTTCAGTAATTAGACTGAAAGACCATTTAAAGGCTCAGATACCCTTTGCAGGGGGTTTCTATGTGCAATTATTAATTTTCATATCACACGGTGGCATCTGAATAGTTAGATTAGTGTCATGTTTCCTGTTTGTAGTTCCTCCTGTTGGTGCCCATTTATTTCAATTATTAATTTTTATAATAAACTACTGGACATGCATTTTATTATGTTCCAGTCTATTTAGTCATTTATATTTTAGTATTGTAGTAATTTATACTAAATGAAATAAGTTCTATTAAGAGAGGATCCTGTTTTTCTTGCATATTTTTATGAAAAAAGTAATGAAATAGTTATTTTTCCTGGTAATTAGTTACGTTTATAATCTTGTAAATCAGTTACTTTTTTGTTGAAGTAATTAGTAACTATAAATAGTTACTATTACACACCATCTAGATTATTTAGGATGAAACTAGTAGAAAATGATTATGTTGGAAATGTAGAAAGGATACTGGGCCTGTGGGATTGTGTTGTACTTGGATCCTGGAGCAGACGTCCACTTGACCCCAGCAGAACTTGCCTACTAATCTCAGTTGCCTAATGTAACCAAATGCGACTTTTCAGTAATCTCCGTGGGAATAACAACAGCATGTTAAGTCATCCTAAGACACTGGAAGGCAGCAGAACCTGCACGAGTAAAAGAATGGGCCTGCACAATGGACTGCATCCTATGAATATATATGATTAACAAATGCAGAGGTGACAGGGGGGAGGAGGACTCGCATTGGAATAAGTTTTGTGACTTTATAAAGTTAGATGACTCATCAAAACGATGTAACATGAGTGATTTTAGGAACATATATTTGCACATATGAGTCTATTTAATTAGATACCTGGATTTTACTGTAACTGCCATCATCCCCCTTCTATATATACATATCTGCAAGGAAAATGTGTTTAGCTGGTGGCCAAAGATTAATGCTCCTTCTGTTGTCCTGGAAGAAGGCTGTGAAGCTCGCTAAACTCACAGCCAGTTTTCTTCTTCCTCTCCGTGGTTTGAGGACATCAATATGGTGAGACGAGCATTTGTAGTCCGTGACGTCTTTTCACACAAAACCTAAAATAACTTTTGCCACCTGTCAAAAAAAAAAGCTCTTTCTTGGCATCAAAATGTGTCTTTAGAATTCACGGACATCCATGGCATGTATCAAACTTTCATCAGCCCACACACTCTCATTCCTTATTTTGGCAATTGGGGAACCACTGTCAGCAGAAGTAGATGGGTGTGACTTGGGTTCTCTAAAAATGATGATTTACTCTGTAGATGAGTTTCCTTAATAGTCATTACCAAATGCATTCTCAGAAGTATTGCATCATTCAGAACTAATTTTTCAACTTCAGCCGTGGCAGTTTGTACTGGAATCAGGTGGAAGTGGAGAAGCGTGAGACGCCTTTAGAGTTGGAGACCAGACTGAGACATAATAAAGACACTGTTAGTCTGTCTGTGACCTGTTCAAATAGAAACGGGTTAAGGTTTCCAATGCAGTTCAGCGACATTTCAGAAGGAAATGTATCAGTATGGGTCACTAGTGAGAGCCACATATGAGACATGTATGCTGCACACACATGCACGCACACACACACACACACACGCACACACACACACACACACACACACACACACACACACACACACACACACACACACACCTCTTCCAGGAAGTCACATGATTCACGTCGAACTAAAACAGACACTCCTGCGATGCGGTTTAATGATTATTTTATCTAATTATTAACATCTTGAGTCATCAGCTCAGATTGGACTATAAATCCTCCGTTACCATGACAGCAAACAACTAACAAATAAACCAGATGATGTCTCACCTGCCCAGATCCCTTTGCAGCTCTTGCATATGGAGATGACAATGTTTGTAATAGGCAGCCTGGGCCTCCACAAACTCATGCAGGCACCGCAGGTGATTTACCTGACAAACACAACAGCAGAGCAAGTGTTACAGAACCATCAGCTAAATGTGTGCAGACAAAGACCCAACAGTGTGTGTGTGTGTGTGTCATACATGTGTACTGCTGATCCCCTCTAACAGTAGTCGTGTAACCTCTGCTTGTCGGTCAAACTCGGTCTGAGCCAGTCTCAGATCCTGTTCAGCCTGAAACAGAAGCACCAAAGTGACCTCCATGACCTGACTGGCTGTTTGACTCGATGATACAACAGCAGACTGAACACATTACACTTCCTGTAAACCATGACCTTGCTTCATCTGGAGTCTAAAGCCCCAATCACCATGAAAACAAGACAAGAACAAAATAAAAACATGGTTTTACTCACCTTCTCCACTTCCTCGGTCCACAGCTGAGACACCAAAACACAAAGGAGAGAAGACAAAACTGTGAGTCATCATGAATCTGGACTGAGAGTTTTACACTCATCACTGAATCAAACAGTGTTAAAATCATGTAACATAAATCTGAAGGTTGGAGGAAACGTGTCGCTGCACTGCTCCATCATCAGGACTTGTCTCTGAGATGAGTCTGGATGTTTTGAACATGAAACATCTTTCAGTTCTGACTGAACTGCAGCTGGAGTAGGGTACGCCTGTATTGGAAGCTAGCCCAGAGTTAGAACTGAAAGTGTGCAGAACTCCACAGGCTCTTTGTGTTGTGTCTTAAAGCAGACATCATTCATTTACTTTGAGCCTGCTTAAACCCAAAACACCTCTGGATACAAGAACCAGTTGAAACTGGTCCCATTAACCTCCACCACCATCACGGATCAAGTTCTTCATACTACGCCGTCACAAGTTTAAATTCAGCATTACGTGCTTCTAAACTGATTTGGTGAACGACGAGTTTAGGCGCTCTTTAGCAAACAGATCTGTTAGCTTAAGTTGGACCCTGATCCAAACTGGTTGACAGGTGTGTTTGATATGAATCTCCAGCTGCTTGGTTGTCAGACTTTCACTACAGTTCCACAACAAAACTGTTCATGCTGTTCTTTCTAAAAGAGCTCTCCAGCGAGGAAAAGACGGCCCAATAATAACTCTGGTCTTTGCTCTTGCTCTATCACGTTCTTCTTTTCTTTTCCTAGATTCCTCTGATAAGGGATTTCTAGCTTTCTTTGGTGAATCTGCCGCTGATACAGCGAGTCTACATTATACAATTATGGCAAGCCAAAAGCATAAAAAGTTGCGCATTCTAAACTCGCAGTATGTCCGCCAAAACGCTCATTCAATACGCAAGTTTTGGCGGACATAATGCTTGCTTTTAGAACACGTGGGTTTTTGCCCCCTTTGGAGTCAAAACACGCGTTCAAGACGCGCATTTAGGCAGACATAACGCGCATTTAGATTGCATGCTTTTTTTATCCCTTTGGCTTGCCATATTCGGCCGTAAAGCAACACCCAGTCAGTACTTCCGGTAACGACCCGAGCTCAAAAACTGTATAGTGCGGTAAACAGACGTGGGACACCCCAACACTATCACAGGTACGAAAATGAACATAATAGATGATAGTATGATGGCAAAACTTTACTAAAAAGCATAATTTTTTTCAGATAAAGCCTTTCAAGATAAAAATCACAAGTCACTTCACAAGCACAATAAAAAAATATATACAACATAAAAAATACACCAAAAACATTAAGATTAAAAAAAGGAAACCAAAAATAAATAGAATTGATCACAGCAAATTTAAAAGTGTTAAATGTTGGGTGTTGGTCCAATTTAACACTAAGAATATTTCATTTAACACTAAAAATGGTTAATTTAACACTAAAAGAGTTACATAGTTGATATGTAACACTGACATGAGAGTTAAACCCAAGTGTTAAAAAGGAATGTTTCCTAATCAACTCTGTAGGAATCATTTTGGACAAAATAACTCCTGAAAAGCTAACTCTGACCTCCTACCGCAGCTATAAATCCTGCAGAGTTAATTCGCAGACTCCACCCCTTTATTCTAAAAGTTGGACTGGTAGCGACTGATTGGCTGCAGGAGCTGCAGTGGGCAAGGTGCATTGTGGGTAGTCATATTTTTAGGTAATTTGTTCTATTTTGGGGTGTTTATGCATTTTATTTTTGGGGGTTGTGTTGTTCTTAGTTACTACTTTGTTCACTGTTGCAAATGTGGTGTTACATGTTGTGTCATGTTGGCACCATAAGTGAGGAGGCTGGTCACAGGAATGGGACCGCTGTGCCGTTCCACTGTCACAATAAAGAAGTGGAGCATGGTTCACACTAAATGCTCAGGACTCTGCTCCTTGTGTTCCTCTCTCACTGGCTGTCCACAGTCATGAGGGGTACAGAGCATGAGTTAGCAGGTGTTTTTCAGTGTGGCTGTTACACAACAACATGCTCAAATTAACACTGTCAGTGTTGATTTCAACACTTTTAAAGTGTCTATATGGGTCCACACCAGTAGGAGTTCATTTAACTCTTTTTGGAGAGTTGGTACTTTAACTCTGATTTAGTGTCAAAAAACAACTCTTCTGGAGTTGACAATGTAACACTAGTGTTAAAAGTTACTACATATTAACTCTAACACTGGTGTTAAATTTCAACTCCATAAGAGTTGTTTTTTGACACTAAATCAGAGTTAAAGTACCAACTCGCCAAAAAGAGTTAAATGAACTCTTTCTCGTGTGGACCCATACAGACACTCTAAAAGTGTTGAAATCAACTCTGACGGTGTTAATTTGAGCATGCTGAGTTTGCTGTGATAAAAACGGCATCATGAAAAGAGGCTGGTGAGGAAGAAGAGGATGAACAGGAGGTCACAGCAACGGCGGTGAGTTTTCAGCTGCTTTTTAAAGGAGACCACGTTTATTCAAGTCAACAGTGAAGGATGGAAACACCCAATGAAACAAGGATAAATCATATTATTGCTACATAAAATAATAATTACAAAAGAGGTGTTGTTGATTAAAAGTTAAAAAGGCTTGCCGTACTGGCTTGATACAGAGGAAACGTAGCACAGCACTACTAAATAAACCCTCGTTTTACTGGATTGTTCTAATGCTAGTGGTAAACCACTTCAGTCACAAACGTAACCTGACTGTAGTTTATTTGTCTGCAAGATGATCTCAGAGATGATGAAACAAGTTGGGGGTGTGGCAAACTTTTTCTGCCAGCTCTGCAGGTAGACGAGCCATCGTCCTGAATTTCTCCTTTAGCATCTTTAGGAATCTAAAATGTTCCCACACAGGAGACTTTAAGCACTTCCTAGGTGGAAACAAAGCAGTCCAGGTGGTTGCTGTCGCTGGTTCTGTTTCTGCCATGATCCGCGTACATCTGTTCCAGTTTTGGTTTAATTATTGACCGTG
>SSNS01000050.1:1881439-1913520 GCA_006937985.1 Aphyosemion australe | reverse complement strand
CCCCAACACTATCACAGGTACGAAAATGAACATAATAGATGATAGTATGATGGCAAAACTTTACTAAAAAGCATAATTTTTTTCAGATAAAGCCTTTCAAGATAAAAATCACAAGTCACTTCACAAGCACAATAAAAAAATATATACAACATAAAAAATACACCAAAAACATTAAGATTAAAAAAAGGAAACCAAAAATAAATAGAATTGATCACAGCAAATTTAAAAGTGTTAAATGTTGGGTGTTGGTCCAATTTAACACTAAGAATATTTCATTTAACACTAAAAATGGTTAATTTAACACTAAAAGAGTTACATAGTTGATATGTAACACTGACATGAGAGTTAAACCCAAGTGTTAAAAAGGAATGTTTCCTAATCAACTCTGTAGGAATCATTTTGGACAAAATAACTCCTGAAAAGCTAACTCTGACCTCCTACCGCAGCTATAAATCCTGCAGAGTTAATTCGCAGACTCCACCCCTTTATTCTAAAAGTTGGACTGGTAGCGACTGATTGGCTGCAGGAGCTGCAGTGGGCAAGGTGCATTGTGGGTAGTCATATTTTTAGGTAATTTGTTCTATTTTGGGGTGTTTATGCATTTTATTTTTGGGAGTTGTGTTGTTCTTAGTTACTACTTTGTTCACTGTTGCAAATGTGGTGTTACTTGTTGTGTCATGTTGGCACCATAAGTGAGGAGGCTGGTCACAGGAATGGCACTGCTGTGCTGTTCCACTGTCACAATAAAGAAGTGGAGCATGGTTCACACTAAATGCTCAGGACTCTGCTCCTTGTGTTCCTCTCACTGGCTGTCCACAGTCATGAGGGGTACAGAGCATGAGTTAGCAGGTGTTTTTCAGTGTGGCTGTTACACAACAACATGCTCAAATTAACACTGTCAGTGTTGATTTCAACACTTTTAAAGTGTCTATATGGGTCCACACCAGTAGGAGTTCATTTAACTCTTTTTGGAGAGTTGGTACTTTAACTCTGATTTAGTGTCAAAAAACAACTCTTCTGGAGTTGACAATGTAACACTAGTGTTAAAAGTTACTACATATTAACTCTAACACTGGTGTTAAATTTCAACTCCATAAGAGTTGTTTTTTGACACTAAATCAGAGTTAAAGTACCAACTCGCCAAAAAGAGTTAAATGAACTCTTTCTCGTGTGGACCCATACAGACACTCTAAAAGTGTTGAAATCAACTCTGACGGTGTTAATTTGAGCATGCTGAGTTTGCTGTGATAAAAACGGCATCATGAAAAGAGGCTGGTGAGGAAGAAGAGGATGAACAGGAGGTCACAGCAACGGCGGTGAGTTTTCAGCTGCTTTTTAAAGGAGACCACGTTTATTCAAGTCAACAGTGAAGGATGGAAACACCCAATGAAACAAGGATAAATCATATTATTGCTACATAAAATAGGAATTACAAAAGAGGTGTTGTTGATTAAAAGTTAAAAAGGCTTGCCGTACTGGCTTGATACAGAGGAAACGTAGCACAGCACTACTAAATAAACCCTCGTTTTACTGGATTGTTCTAATGCTAGTGGTAAACCACTTCAGTCACAAACGTAACCTGACTGTAGTTTATTTGTCTGCAAGATGATCTCAGAGATGATGAAACAAGTTGGGGGTGTGGCAAACTTTTTCTGCCAGCTCTGCAGGTAGACGAGCCATCGTCCTGAATTTCTCCTTTAGCATCTTTAGGAATCTAAAATGTTCCCACACAGGAGACTTTAAGCACTTCCTAGGTGGAAACAAAGCAGTCCAGGTGGTTGCTGTCGCTGGTTCTGTTTCTGCCATGATCCGCGTACATCTGTTCCAGTTTTGGTTTAATTATTGACCGTGTGAGTGGCGCTGTTGACTTTGTTTCGTTTTTCAGCTGTACTGAAGTCTTATTGGTGGAAACGGCAGCAGTCCCGGTGGTTGTCACCACAAGGTGGTTCCCAAAGTCAGAGACTCTCTTGGTCAGCTTGCTTCTCACACCAAACCCTCTGTCAGGAACCTTGGTGTGACCTTTGACCCAGCTCTCACCCTGGATTCTCATGTCAGTTCTCTTGTTCACTCTTTCTTCTTCCATCTCAGGAACATTGCTGAGTCCCATGTCCCGCTCTGAACTGGAGATTGTTCTCCACACCTTCATCTCCTCACGCTTAGACTACTGCAACTGGCTTTTCACTTGTCTGAGCAGAACCTCCCTGAACCGTCTACAGGTGGTCCAGAATGCCTGTGCTCTGTTTCTGACCAAGTCCTCCAAAACACACCCACGTCACCCCGCTCCTCTTCCAGCTTCACTGGCTGTCAGTTAACTTCAGGGTTCATTTCAAGATCCTGGTTCTGGTTTTTAGGGCCTTACATGGACAAGCACAACCTTCTGCTGATTCTTCTCTGCTACCTTCTCTTCATTCTGCTCTGTCTACCATTTCAGCCTTTCCCATGATCCACTGATTACCCTTTTCTGATTCATTTTCCTTTTGCCTTTTTTCACATCTTCTTTTAATCACAATTTTTACTTTTCCCTTTTTTGATGTTTTTAAACATTTTTAAATTTTATTTTACTTTTTGTTCTTGTGAAGCGCCTCGTGATTTTTATCTTGAGAGGCGCTATATAAAAGATCGTTTCTTCTTCTTCTTGTCAAACCGGTTAATCGCTGCAACCTTAGTCATCAGGCAATAACTTATAAAATGAGTGCAATTTACAGTAGCGCCATGCCTTTGTCTGCTGGGTTTCATAACGCTGAAACATTCAACTTGGATGCAAAAAAACAAACATGCACATGTTGAGTCACACCTCCACATCAAAGTTCACAATAAGTGAATGGAATCGTATCCCACGCGTGAGCCATTTCTCAGGAAGGAAAAACAATTTCCCACCACTGCTTTGTCATGATATTACCGGTTACAGGGTGAACTCCTAACCCTGAGCTTTATGCCTTATACCCCAATGCCTCTCTCCCAATACCAGATGAACTAAAACATTGACTGAGTAATCTCCTTACCGCTGAGGCGCTGGCAGAAAGCACGTAGTTACGAGGTCTGGTTTCATTAATATCTGGAGCTACCTGCAGAAACAGTGATGGGTGTTATGCATCAGAAGAAAACAACAGAAATAACCACACAGACATAATAACCCATTATTGTAACTGCACAGAAACATTCAGGTTAGAATGAATGTTCATTTATAATTCAACGTGTTGTCACAGCATTATCTAAATGTACCGAGTCACTAAACCACTGATAGCCTTACTGAAAAAGAGCCGATCATTAGTCCCACAGTGATTTAGAAATTAATCAACAGATGTGATGAACATGGTGATGCAACAGGTATGTGTAAATGGTTGCATCATTATACTGTGTGAAACCAGTGACTCATCAACACTACACCTGCTGCTGTGAATGTGTCAGTTGTGATAGGCACAGCTCAAGACAACAAAGCTGAAGTTTGTTCATGCACATGCACACATGCTGCAGCCAAGTGTCATCATCAGAAACTGGAGTGGGAGGCTGTGAGAATAGTCTGACCTTTCATTCTTTTTTGATTTTTGAACAGACAAACTAAAAATAGTAACTGGAAAAATGTGGGAGGAGGCTGTGGAACAGATTCATCCATCTGATTTTCTGGGTTTGTAAAACCAAACGTAAACCTCCGCATTCATCATCGTCATGAAGCACTTTCACCAGAGGTTTCTATCACAAAACGGGTGAAACTCAGTCTGGTCCCAATTTTTTGAGCTCAGACTCGATTTGTTTCAGAGGAATTTGATTTTCAGACTAAAAACACGGCCTCATCAGTCAGGAACCGGATCGAGCTCTGACGGTGATGCTGCACAGCGGTATTCTATCGAAACACATCTTTGCATTTCAGATTTACATAATGAAACTTCTGGAACAGATCAAAATCCAGACAAACATGTTTTGCCGCCATGCTGAATGGCCTGTATGAAGGAATTTTCATGGTTTCAGCTCAGCCTCATTTGGGAAAGGTTCCGTTTCATTCGTTTAGTTTTTACCAGCAAACTGATCTGCATATTTTATGTTGTGCAGGTTTCTTATTTTAACACAAAAACAAAGTAATCTCCCACTCTTTTCTAGGTAATTGCAACAAGTTTTCCAAACCCGGAATGTTCAGCAGCTAAATGATAAATTTTGTTTTACATTTAGGATCATTTGTTGACCAGATGAATGAGCTAAATAACATCACTGATGAGGGCTACCTGCTGATTGTTCTGAGAGGTGGTCTTACACACTTACGGGTTTATTCTAAAATGCCAGCAGTATGTGGTTCATTAGGACTTCAGGTACATGATTAAGTGTTGATGACAGATAACAGATGAAGTAAATTAATGTTTCCATCTAAGAACAAACCAGCAGAAAGATCTGAAAATTAAATCCTGAGGCTATACTGCCACCTGCTGGCCAAACATGATGCACAACAAACAGCTCATGAGTTCAAAGATGTGAAAACTTCAACAAATATCAGATTTTATGTCTTAATAATCACCTGTATAAAAATAAAATATATAGGAAACTTCCCTACCTTGTCTCTTCTTATAGCTAAACAGTTGTTTTATATTTGCATGGGTAACTGCTTTAAAGGCTCTCTATTAATAAGACTGTAAGCAGTATGCGTACTGACAGGTTAAGCAATTCTCTCTATTGATCAGTGATGACATGTTTAGCTGCATGTCAACGTTCTACGGCTGGTTTTCTAAGTGGTATCCCATAAACTGTACCGGATTCATAGGTGATTTTGAGAAAATATTTTTGGGAAAACCTTGTTGGATTCAGAGAGACAGCATTCATCCTATGAATACGAATCCTAAGAAGAAGGATTTTTTTACATATCGCCTCTCATGATGAAATTAAAAAAGGGCTTCACATGAATAAAAATAAAATAATTGATCAAAACAGATCCTAAATAACGAAATGGGAGAAAAAAAATGAAAAATGAGAATAAAAAAAGGGTAAACACAGGATTCTGAAGAAGACGGAAACAGCAGCATGAAGAGAAGCTAGTGTGGAAAAATCAACAGGTCCCACCAAAGCCAGCCTGAACAGGTGAGTTTTTAAAGGAGACCACTGAGTCCACTCTCAGGCTCAGGGGGAGAGGGTTCCAGAGTCTGGGGGCCACAGCAGCAAATGATCTGTCACCTTTGGTCTTTAGCCTGGTGCGCTGCACAACCAGTAGGCTTTGATCACTGGACCTCAGGGACCTGCTGGGGGTGTAGGGACTGAGAAGATCACCAATGTATGATGGTGCTTGTCCATGTAAGGCCCTAAAAACCAGAACCAGGATCTGGAAATGAACCCTGAAGTTAACCGGCAGCCAGTGAAGCTGGAAGAGGAGCAGGGTGACGTGGGTGTGTTTGGAGGACTTGGTCAGCAGCGTAGCACAGGCATTCTGGACCACCTGTAGACGGTTCAGGGAGGTTCTGCTCAGACAAGTGAAAAGCCAGTTGCAGTAGTCTAATCGTGAGGAGATGAAGGTGTGGAGAACAATCTCCAGTTCAGAGCGGGACAGAATGGGACTCAGCTTAGCAATGTTCCTGAGATGGAAGAAGGAAGAACGAACAATAGAACTGACATGAGAATCCAGGGTGAGAACTGGGTCGAAGGTCACTCCAAGATTCCTGACAGAGGGTTTGGTGTGAGAAGCAAGCTGAACAAGCTCAGACAGATATGAGGCAAACCACTCCAGAGCAGTTCCTGATAGGCCTACCCTGTGTCTCAGCCTATCAAGTAGAAGGTCAACAATGGTCAATGGTGTCAAAAGGTGAAAGAATGGTGCAGCTTGTCTTCTAGGAAAAGAAATGTATTCCTTCTCCAAAACCATGGAAGTCCAGAGTCCAGAGCAGGGAGCACCTCTGTCTGCAGTTCCCCAGACTTTACTCTCCAAAATCCCCATTGAGTCCACGGTCCAAATTAACCGATTATTAAATCATAATGATTACATACAAATAAATACTAACTGAGAATATGTTATAAAACACAAGATATCTCACTGAAGTATTCAATGATTTGATAACAGATCATCATATTGATTTATTTTGTCTTTCAGAAACCTGGTTTCAGCAGGAGGACCATGTTAGTATCACTGAACAAACTCCTATCAGGGCTGGCAAACTAGTGGCTCTTTTTGTCTGTTTCTAACTGGTGTTCAAGAAATTTGATTAAGTAACAATATTTAAATATCCAACATTTACTGAAGGCAACGCCGGAAAAAAACAGCGTAAAAGTGCATAATGCACAGATGGAAATCAGCTTAGAGAACAGGATGTTCTCACTTGAATGGGAAGAGTAAAACATCATTAACCTATATCCATTCAAACACAGCAAAAGAGTTCCCCAAAGGTTTAGCAATTCGTAAGCACAAGGTGAACAGCTTTAAAAATCAGGTGGAGAAGCAGACAAAATGTTTCGAGAAACTTCTGAAACACTGACTGTCAGATCAGGTGGAACATCTCTAAGAAGGCGTACAGAAAAGAGGGACTTTGTAAAGCCATGCCTTGCAGATGTTGCTGTTATATTAAATCCCGATAAGAAATTGAAGCGTTCTGATTTAGGCCTGCAGCTGTCATGACATACCACGGAGCAGAGGATTTCAGACATTAACATGCCATTGAAGTCAGAGCTGTTTAATGCTATCTTAGCATTGCTGTGATACGACTGATGTTCAAGACAAGCCATAGTCGGAGGTTTTTGAAAGTCCAGTCTCAGCGATCTGCACAATTAAGCATGAGCTTCTTGATGTGAGGCAACAGAGCCAATAACTGCATTAATATGCAGCCCACTTTTATTAAACTATTAGACTCCACTGACTTTTTTCACCCATTATATTAACAAACCAACCGTCTTCATCACACTCTTGGGCTTGTTCCGACAGAGAAAGTGAGCAGTTAGTATTTCCCCTCAACCCTGTCTAGGCTCATGATAATTTAATTATATCTGTATTTACACTGAGTGACTTTACAGTCTGAGAGAAAATGTATCACAGTAGATGTTAGAAAATGATGCAACTCTAACCCCTACTTCACACTGGAAGCATCAGCGTCGCGGAACAGCAGTGGAACAGTTTACTCGCGAGTTTGGCTGCGTGCCAGTACACACCGGAGAATCTCAGCCACAAAGCGGCTTCTCCGCCGTGATCCTCACGGGACTCGCAAGATCACAAAATCACTCGACACTTCAAAGGTCACGGTTTGTTTATACCATCCGCCATTAAACCAAAAAGAAGGAACTCACGTTTGATATCGCTGTTTGTCATATATAATGTTGTTCCTCTCTACTGCCAGGATTAAAGCCATGAAACACACTTCGTTGAACTTCTCAAATGATGTGGTAAGTAAATAAGCTGCGAGGTCACACGTATAGACGTAATCTACATAGATATGAAATTGCATCGCTGCAATAGACTTTTATTTTGAAAATTACGAGATGTTTTACACTGAAACCACATGTGATTTCCTGTCTAGCCCTATGTTAACTGCAGAAATTGATGCATCCCAGAAGCGGCAAGCAGCAAAAATACAACCTGGTCCTATCTTTAGTGGAGCGGTGTGCTGCTTCTGGGACACGCCTGAAATTTGCCGCATCGCTGCTGGTTTGAATCACCCCCATAGACTATAATGGATTCTATTTGAAGCAGCAACGTTCCACACCACTGATACTTCCAGTTGTAAAGTAGGGGTAAATCATATTTCTTCTTTTATTATTTACTTCAGTGCCACAGGGCAAGGTGACAGAAGAAAGCTAAATTTGATCTCTTCACTAACTGATGATCTTGTCACCTAGCTCTTCTTCTATTTTTATCTTTATTCTGTAAATGTCACATTCAGTGTGTTATGTAAGTTAAAATAGCATTTAAACGCCCACTGTTTTTAGAGTAAAATTTAGACGTCACATTATGATGGTCAACAAATTACTGCATCACCTGCATTTTATGATAAATGAAGTTGAAAACTGATCTGAAAAATTAGCCACCTAACTGAAGCTTAACAAGACAAGCAGCAGTGAGTTCAAAGCTGTCTTGAGGTTTTCAAGCAGCCAGTCTGTTTGCATCATGTTTCTTTTGGACAGGGAGTCTTACCTGTGTATTTCTGTGTGAACCAAAGCAAATGCCTGCATGCTACAGCAAAACCAATAATTAAATCCAGATCATTTTCTATGACTGCTTAACAAACAGGCATAGAAAAAAGTTTTATTATTTTAAAGAGACGAAATGATTGCATAGAAGAACTCTTGGTAGAATTTGTTTGTATGTTGTCAGTCACAGACCAACATTTGACTGAGTTTGGTCAATGCTCTTAAAAATCGGTAGAACATTTTTTTTAATCCAATGCTTTGCATTTCTGAATTTAAATGATATCTTGCCTTTGATGGCATCAAAGATGAAAATGGGATCAAAGTCAGCAGGAATCAATGAACAATCCCAAGTGTGCATCGTAATTAAAGCCTTTCAGTTTATACTTACGACGCCCTCACACTGCAAAGGTTGCCAGCACACAAACAATTAGTCGTGGTTAATGTCAGCACACACAAACATTAGTAACAGAAAGCTGAGGGGATGTGGCTCACAAAGGCACTCACCGCAACCTTCGCCTCAGCCAACTTTGCCTTCTTCAGACGGGCTTTACACGCATCCAGGTCCAGTCGCAGGTTCTCCAACAGGCGACGCTCTTTCTAAACAACATATTCGGTCATTGTTGCAGATTGTGAAAGAACGGACAACGCTAGAAATACGGTGATTCTTCCTGATGTAAGAAGCGAGTCTACTCTTTCTTTTGGTAGTTTTGGCGTTTACATGATCATAGAGCACAATGTTCTGTGACTCTTCAAAAAACAGTAAAAACGCTCAAAACCGCTGGCAGTCAGGGGCTTTCTGATCAGAAAACGGCTGTTAGTGAATGAGTTAAAATACCTGGCAGGGGTCTATTTTACCTTGGCCCCTAAAATGTCTTGATACGACCCTGGGTGTGAGACTGAGTTTTGAATGTGATCTGAATTTTATCAAATAAATAAATATTACATGCTTATGAATTATTGCTTTATAATAAAATGTGTAGTGGGGATAAATCTACCTACATTTTACTTTTCCAAGAACTATGATTTGTTTTCTTGTTTTTTATGTGATTTTTTTCCTGTCCTGTCTGTCTCTGATCTTCCTTCCACACTGGCTGTTTAAAACAGGAGCGACCCAGAAGTTATTTCTTGTACCCATAAGAAACCATGACATCTTTTTTTTACTCTAATATCAGGTGAAAAAGGCTAGAGGCTAGCATTGAGCTAACAATGCTAACGATGAATTAGAAATAAACAGTCGGCTACAAAGCAGGATGGAACATGTAATCCAGGTGTAGCTAATAAAGTAAGACGTGGACGCAGATATACTGTATGCTGTGTTTAAACATGCTGTTATTGGGACATCCTGTAACATCTATGATAAAATTCTCTGAAAGCCTTTGTGTCAAACAAGAAGTGTCTCACATCAATAGATTCCTATTTATACTAAACGAAACTAAAACTGAAAGCCTGAAATTTAGTCCTATATATTGCTCCATCAGATGTGTTTAGAAGCAAAAAAAAAAAGATCTTCACTGTGTTGCTTGGATGAGGTCTGATCAACCTTCTGATGGTAGTAACAGTGAAAAAGTTGTTCCAGACTCACTGAAATCGTCCTCCAGTCTCCTTCCAGAAAGTTCCTGAGGGGAGCGAGAAGGCTGATGGCTGACGTCTGGATGAACTCCTTCTCTACTGCTCCTAATCTTTTCTCACATTCTCCCACCTTCAACAAAGTGCTACCTGCAAGAAGAGGACCATTAGAGGAAGTCTTATTTCTGGGATTTAAAGACAAGCTTAAGCTGGTCATGGGCAGTGTGTGTGGCTTCCACGTGTCTGTATGACGCTTCATATCATCATCATCTTCATATTTCAATTCCATTCAATTCAATGTATTTATAAAGTGCCAGGTCATAACAGAAGTCTGCATTTTGGGGGGGCTTTGACAGTGTGGACGAACGAAGGAGGACATGACAAGGACCACAAGCTATGGATCTATATCTGGCATTCTGTCGTAGTCGGGATGTTCTCAGTGCATCCTGGAAGGCGAGTGGTGTTCCAACAACCTCTTTTGTTCAGGGTTTGTACAGGAATCCTAGAGTTGCAGTGATGGGGGCGTTGTACCGGTCTGTCGTGGTGACGAGAGAGCTGAGCTGAAAGGCGAAGCCCTCGATTTACCGGTCGATCTACGTTCCTACCCTCACCTATGGTCACGAGCTTTGGGTAGTGACCGAAAGAACAAGATTGCGGATACAAGCGGCCGAAATGAGTTTTCTCCGCAGGGTGTCTGGGCTCTCCCTTAGAGATAGGGTGAGAAGCTCAGTCATCCGGGAGGGGCTCGGAGTAGACCTGCTGCTCCTCCACATCAAGAGGAGCCAGTTGAGGTGGCTCGGGCATCTGGTTAGGATGCCTCCTGGATGCCTCCCTGGTGAGGTTTTCCGGGCACGTCTAACCGGGAGGAGACCCAAAGGAAGACGCAGGACACGCTGGAGGGACTATACCTCTCGGCTGGCCAGGGAACGCCTTGGGATTCCCCCGGAGGAGCTGGCCCAAGTGGAAGGGGAGAGGGAAGTCTGGGCCTCCCTCCTTAGGCTGCTGCCCCCGCGACCCGACTCCGAATAAGCGGGAGAAAATGGATGGATGGATGGATGGATGGATGGATGGATGGATGGATGGATGGATAGCAGGACATCCCCAATAAGGGAGTGGTTTTGCAGATGGTGACCACAGACCACTTCTCAGTTCCTCTGCTTTCTGGTTGATGTTTTGGTCACTTTTGAATGCTGGCGGTGCTTTCACTCTAGTGGTAGCATGAGGCGGAGTCTACAACCCACACAAGTGGCTCAGGTAGTGCAGATCATCCAGGATGGCACATCAATGCCAGCTGTGGCAAGGTTTGTTGTGTCTGTCAGCGTAGTGTCCAGAGCATGGAGGCGCTACCAGGAGACAGGCCAGTACATCAGGAGACGCGGAGGAGGCCGTAGGAGGGCAACAACCCAGCAGCAGGACCACTACCTCTGCCTTTGTGCAAGGAGGAACAGGAGGAGCACTGCCAGAGCCCTGCAAAATGACCATCCACCACTTCATCAGGAGCATGCCCAGGTGTTGTAGGGAGGTCATACAGACACGTGGAAGCCACACACACTGCCCATGACCAGCTTAAGCTTGTCTTTAAATCCCAGGCCATCAAGCCTAAGTTGGGAAAACTTACATTTTCCCATTGTGAGGAGGAAAGTTAGCCTAGAAATCTAGATCAACTGTAGCAGTAACACAAATGTTTTGCATTGCAGGTGGGTCAAGCCATGCTCTATTGTAGCATCAGCAGGTCTACCATTGGCCCGAATGTTTTGTGTCTGGCCAATCACAGCGATTTAAGTTAGGTGGGCAGGCTTAATGCTACAGGTGCGATGGATAAAAACAACAAAGTTGGCTCAGGAACAGCACTCATTTGAGACACTTTTGGCATCAATGTTGGACGATTTAGACTTTGAGTCATGAACATATAGACAAAAGAACCAATCCTATCAATGCTGCAGGTCCTGACCGCACGTAGAAAGATTTATTTTGTTTTGAAAAATTTAATACCAAGTCACTTTTGTGTTTGTTATTTAGTACCTTTCAACTGACCAAGGGCAGTAGTAGTTCAGGCTAGCTTTAGCAGGAACTCGAGCTAGCGTCATTCTGCGGTTAGCATTACTGTGACCAACGTTTTTATATTACCAACGCTGAAGTGGGTTGAGACATGCAAATGTAAAGAGGGGTGTTTAGGCTTTGTTACAGCCCTTGGCTGTTTGTGTTTTTGTATTTTTAATTTTCTCCTCTGGTTTCCTCCCTTCGTGTGTGTGTGTGTGTGTGTGTGAGAGAGAAGTCAAGCCACACCTGGATCCTCTCCCCCTGATTGACTCCACCTCAGCTGTCCCTGGTTGTAATCAGGCTGGCTCTGCTATTAAAAGCCAGCCTGTCTTCAGTTCAGGGGGGGCAGCAGGGCAGAAAGGTTCTCTGCACTGTTGTTTCCCCGGTGGCATTTTGGTTTCAGACTTTATATGATTTGTCTTTGATTTGATTAACAACTTGTCTCTGCTTTGTTTTATTCCCTTTTAGAAGACGACTCAGGTCAATAGGGAATCCACTTTTGATGGTTTCTGACGCCTCTTAGAAACCGGAGTAAGGTTAAATTAACCTGAGACCTTTTTGGGATTTTGTGCAGGTCTCTAATATAAAGTGGTTTTGTGTAGCAGAGACTAAGTGTAAGTTGTTTCGATTATAGTTTTGCTACCGGTTTGGTTTAGTTATCTTGTGTTTCTGTTCAGTTCCTTTTGTGAATAAATGGTTTCAATGATTTTACGCGTCGAACATGTGTCCAAAATTGTTACCCAGGTCACCTAGACGACCTGGTTCGTAACAGGCTTATGATGTGTTAAACCAGCTTTTCTGAGAATGAACAGTTTCTCCGTGGCCATTACATTACTGATTTGCAGAGGGAAGCAGAATGGAGATGGCACAGGCTTTTTGGTATGCTACACCCCAAGTTGCCTATATTCAACAACAGTGTGAATGTGCTTTAAAATTGTAAAATCGCTTTTAAATCAATTTTTTTTTAGCCTTGGAGGCTTGATTCTGCATAATACAAACACAAGAGGTCACAAGCCATTGATTCCTTGGGCAGGTGCCATGTACTGATGAATGCAGAGGTTTGTGTCACGAAGGACATCCGACGTAAAACCTAAGCCAAATCAAATATGCGAATCACAAACAGGGATTTCATTCCGGATCGGTCAAGGCCAGGACTAACAATGGCTACCACCGGTGCTGTAGATCTACAGGATGCCGGTGAAAAATTGACTACTTGGTTGACAGAGAGAAGGGGGAAGGAGACAAATTTAAGTTGGTGTGAGGGAAGAGCATGCAGAAGATAGGACTGCAGAAGAAGAAATGAAGAAGGAGGCTCAATTCTGAATGCTTACCATATGGAGTTCCAGCACCAAATTCCTGGGCTGCATCCTCCATGTACTGGCCCAGCAGCTCTGCGTTTGTGCCTCTGGATGGTGCCTTCATGTCAAACTTCTCATACAGAAATTCTTCAATTCTGGCACCTGCAGAGACATCTGTTTAGTCTACAACAGCAGAAAATCAGCTGCCACTGCAAACTAAAACACCAGAGCAGTAAAGGTGCCCGAAAAAAAACAATTCACATCTGAATCACAATTCTTATTTATAAAGATTCTGAATCAATTCAAATAGATTTGGAATAGATTCTGTCTGAAAGCCTTTATGTAAACTGCCGTGTTTTCTAAATCGTCACCCCGAAAATCGGAATCAAATTGATTTGTGAGTTGTAAGATTCACATCCCTACAGAACAGCCAACAGCTCAGCCCAACAGTGTGTCACGATTAATGCATGAATGTTCAGCAGGGTACCAAGAGTCAGACATAACAATGGATTAAAAGGGCCAAATCGTGCTATTTTCAACCTGTGAGAGCGAAGGTAGGCACAATGTATGATAAAATATTACCATGACATATGCAACTTTTTCATATTTTAAATAATTTTCTTGAGCCAGTATGTGCTAAAATGATCTTTACATGGTTAATGAAATGTTACTCAGACCCCCATCGCCCTCTGTGGCCAGAATATCGAACTTGCAACTTCAGAGTGGCGGGCTGCTCTCTGCTGGACTTAGAAAATGGAGCTGACATGCATGGCACTGCAGTCTGCTTCCAGCATGTTTCCTGCATGTTTTAGATCATGAACACAGCTGATTTGTTTGAATGAACCGCTCCTGTAGACACTAATGAAGGCTGAGGAGACATTTCACCAGGTAGATTAAGGTGTTAAAAAGACAAACGCACAGCAAGGAGATAAGTTTACACTAGGGGGTGCTAAAATCAAGCCAAAACTGCCAAGCGTTCCTCTAAATAAGAGTTATTTTTGCCAGCCTGAATTTGTACCTGGAAATGAAATGGTCTGTTTCAGTGAAGCTCCGCCCACGCCCACAAAACACACCTACAACAGCATCTTAGGTAAGTCAATTGTTGTATTGGCTATAGTGGTCTAGCGGTTAAAGCATCTGTCATTCATCTTGTTTTGTAATGTCCTGATGCCGGTTCGACTCCCGGTGTCAGCAGTAATTTACTTAGCCAGCTGAAGCAGATTTAATTTTTTATATTTTAGTTTTATTGATTATTTTCTCCAAAATATTTTGTCACTAAGGCCTTGTCCACACGTAGCCGGGGTTTTTAAAAAACGAATATACGCCCACCCAAGTCCACACCACCTCGTTTTTAGAAAAAACTCCATCCACACGTAGCCGCATGAGTGCATTGTTAAGCACATTCATAGGCATGCCAGACCTGTAGGTGGCAGTAGTTCCCCCGAATCCTATCCCATTCGTCTTCCAGCTCAACTTCAACAAAACATGAAACATGGCGCCTAGCTCACTTGTGTGGACCGATAAGGAGGTAGAATTGCTCTTTAATGTAGTTTTGGAGTATAAAGTCAACATGTGTCAAAAAGCACTTGGACGATTGATAACGCGAGCACAGCTCTGAGGGCATCCATGTTGGAGTGTATACACAGGTTGCACATGGGCCGTCAGCATTTTTGTCACAGACAGTGATGTTGTGAAACCTAAAACTCCGGTTATTTCTGTCCACACAGAAACGCTGAAAACGAAGAAAATGCAAATCTTCACTTTGGCTGGAGTTTTTAAAAAGATTCATTTTCATTGCGGAAGTCTGCGTTTTCGTGTGGATGACGGGCCAAATCGTAGAAAAATATCTTCATTTTGGGAGATGCCCAGCTACGTGTGGACAGGGCCTAAAGATCTTTGAATTTGGTCGTTTCCAAGCAGCATTTTAGTTGATTTACTCTGCTCACCTCACATGGACTCACACTGGCTAAAGAAACAAAGAAATTAGTTCTTATATTTTAACAGCTTACCAATAAATGGTTGAAAACATAATACTGGCAAAAAAAGAAGAAAAGTTACTGCTGAGACCGGAGTAGTTGAACCGGTGGCCACCCGTGACCAGAATAAAACAAACCAGGATGTCTGTTACACAAAACCCAACAGAGGTCACTCTTAAACATCGTACAAAAGAAAAAAATGAGCCTAACAAGTCACAGGAAGAAGTGCTGTACTTACATTTAAATTATGAGGAAAAAATAATTACTGGATAAGGAAAGAAAAGCAATGTTGTCACTAATGACTCTCATGTAGGTTGTAGCTGTACTCGAGTTCTCTGGAAAGATCTAAACTACACATCCCAGGATGAGTTCCCGTGTTTCTGCTACACATTTACATCAAAATAAACTCATGTAACGTGCACTGGTTTTGATAACACTAAATCTCTTCCCATAATTTTATTAAACTATAAACAAAGAGGTTTCCTGTCTGACATATCGACCTGGAGCCAAAAAGGAGCAAAAAGGACCAAACACAGCTAAGTTTTCATTCTCTCATCATGAGAATGATTGTCAGATTAATTTGGGTTTTTAGTGAACTGAAGTGTTTTTTTTAGGTAGAATGAATGTACCAAAGATGACCAATGTTTTTAAAAGCAATGTTTTTATTTGAACACATTGAGTGATGCGATGTTAAATGGGGGAGAGTGTGGCCTAAGGAGACCTACACGCTATACGAAGGCATGCATAATTATCAACGGGATCCCTGGAAAGACGGGCCAAAGGATTGAACCAACTCCAAAAATTCAAAGATTGTAAAAACTCTTTGAGTGGGATGCAGCACACTTGAAACTGCAATGATTTTGGGCCATGTTCACAAAACTATCACGTGTTGTAAAAGGTCAACATGGTTGAAAGACAGACGTGTTGAGAAAAAAAAGCTGCAAATCAACTGACAGATATTTAGAATTGACTCAATGATTCACGTACGACGCCTTGAGTTGTCATGTGACTCAAGGTGGCACAGCTTCTTAAAGGGACATGAACGTTGCCAACCTACACACATCTTTTAGTTTTTTTATTACCAAATTTATTTACACAGGGAAAATTATATCAGTTAGTCAGAAATTTTGATAATAATCTTTCGATTTATTGCCCAGCCCTACCCAGAACTATAACATACCTGGAGTACCCAGAAGTACAAGGTGTTCAGTGCTCAGATACAGGAGCATGGTAAGGCAGGCTGAAACCCAACCACCATTAAACAAGACACAAAAGTTAAAACATCAAGACTGGGCGAAAAAGTATTTGATTTGGTGATGGGGCGGAGGGATTGTCCATCATATATATACAGTCAATGGGATGGGCCCTTGGCTGGATCAGTATTAGGCACAAAGCCCATTTCGACTCATACACCAGCAAGGTGGACGTGGAGTTCTGCTAAAGTTTGGTATCAAAGAAGATGAGCCAGTTGGACCTTTTTGGGTTGAATAGCTAGAATTCATCTTTCCGAACTACTACCAGTTTTTAAAGGATACTTTCTCTAAGCAATGGTAAAGGAAAAAGCCTGCATTTTTCCAGAGGACCACAATCGTTTTTTGGACTGACAAAGTTAATGCATTATTATTGCATTAAAAAAGTATTTAATGAATGCTGACAAATGTTTCACAGGTTCGAATCCCGCCTGTAGCCAATCTTTGTGGAGTTAACATGTTCTCCCCATGAGTGTTTGGATTTTCTCCAGTTTTCTCCTATAGATTAAAAACAAGTATGTTAGGTTAACTGGAGACTCTTAATTATGGGCGACGGTGGCATAGGAGTTAAGTGGTCGCCCCACAATCGGAAGGTCGTGGATTCGCGCCCCGCTCAGTCTGTCGCTGCCGTTATGTCCTTGGGCAAGACACTTAACCCGAATTGCCTCTGTTGGTAGTGGTCAGAGGGGCCGACTGTCAGACTGCCCCAGGGCGGCTGTGGCTACTCAGTAGCTTACCATCATCAGCAGTGTGTGAATGTGTGAGTGCATGCAGCGTCTTGAGTGTCCTAACAAAGCGCTATATAAGTTTGATGAATTATTATTATTAATTATAAAAAAAAAAGTGGCCTGTCTTTTATATTGCGCCTTCTACGGTTCTACAACCCCCTAAGGACAAGATGACTGCAACAGCTGAGGCTCAAACCTGCAACCCTCTGGTTGGAGCGGAGGGCACTTAACTTCTCTGCCACTGTTGCCCTAGGTGTGAGTAAGTGTGACTGATTTTATGTCTGTGACCCTAAGATGGACATCCATCCATCTTATATGGACGATGTACCTTGAAGATGCACAGTACCAGTAACCGTGTCTGGGAGGCTGTGGTTGTTGCTGCCCAAAACGTCGATCAGATAAGGAAACTAAGGAACTCCATGGATGGAAGGATTGTTATTGAAAAGTGATTATATTGATCACTGGTATTGATGGAAATGTTAGGAATTTTTATTTGCAAATTGTCAGTTAATTGTTCATTCATTATTTTCTCTGTAATAGACGACAATGGACGAGTGATTTGGGAAATATTCTTTGTTCATCTATGGCATTTTCACATCTAGCCAGGCCCGGTCTGTTCTTGGTAGGGTCAGCCTGCCCCTGCACAGCCAGGTTTTGTTCACACAGCCTTCTCAGGAACGCAGATGTCTCCGAACACGTGGGCGGGGCTAAATATGTCAGTGGTGTTCTCCTTTAATCAGTAAACAAAAGTGGCCATGAGCCATGTTGCCTTTAGATACTCCGATATGAAGCACAAAGCTTCCTACTCTCTCACTGAGATGGCTGTGTGCTCCTCACAGCAGTCTGTCCTCGTGCTACTGCGGCTGGAGCGGCAGGTCCGAGCTGCAGTCAGAGAAGAGGTTTACCAAAGAACTTCAGCCGGTCAATCACATGGACTCATTTCGAAAGAGGACTCATCAGCAAATGCTCTTATAAGAGAAGCTCAGTGGTTTCAATGACGATTCAACCTTTATGAATGAGTGAATCAGTTCAGACTGACCACCATGTTCACAGTTAGTTCAGGTAACTACTATCCAGATGCAGAGATCTGTTTCTCAGGTGCCGGACCAACAGACTGAGGAGGTCTTTTATCACTGCAGTGTTGATATTTTTACATGGGTTTCATGTATGTTGTTTATCTGTTGTGTTAGTGATTACTACTGGTGTGAAACCAGCCGCCCCTAGACTCTTGTTTTTATACTGGAGCACTAAAGGATGGCAGGAGGCAGATACTCACCGGTGTGATCAACTGAGGCATGAAGAGTCAGAAAAAATTAAAGTTAGTGCTCCCTAAGCCCAATCAGCCCATATAAAAAGTACACAATGCTAACAGCAGATAATGACTGGTGCTTTCCCATATCTGAGTGGTTCAGTGCAGCTATAATCACCAACATTTATTTAATTAGCAATCTCTGGTACTCTACATGACCACAAACACTACACCAGGGTTTTCTGTTCCAGCCTAATGACAGTTCTGCTCTCCAAAGGTCTCTGACCCCTACAGAATGAGCCCTGAACCCTGCTATGGTTTATTCACTGGGTGGCTCTGGAGGGACCATACTTGGATTGGGCTGCAGAAGGACCTCGGTCTGCCTGTAAATCTTCTCCGTCCAATTTTTGGTGCAGTCTGCGCGGCTCATCAGGTTCTCGAGGTGGGCATCTAGTTCGGTCTTCTCGGCCTGGCCCAGCTTCTCCTCGGTGTACTGCAGCGGGACATTACACGGTTAATAAATGCTCTCGGTGGCTCTCGAGCTGCTCATCCGAACAGGCCCTATCAAACTTTATTTAATAAGTGTTAACAGTTTTTGACAGAGTCAGCCCAATGTCCGATTCTTCTGTAACAGGAATAACTTGAATCTGTTAGCAGCGCAGCATCTGGCGGACCGAACCGCAATCAGAAGAACCAAATCCGAATCCCCATAGAAGGGAAGCATTAGTAAACGTTCATAATTCATTCTAACCTGAACAGCTCTGGTGAAAAACAGTCCAGCACCGGAGGCTAGCTTTTTCACGTTAAAATCCATTTCACTGATATTTAAAACACAACAACCCGATGAGAAGCTCGGGTAAGCTAGCAGCAGCGGCTAATGTTGATGTAGAGAATGTCACGTGATTCAGTTGTTACGTCGATGAGTTCCCCCCTCTGACTTGGCTACACCCACCCGCGAGTTAAAGCTGCAATGGCAAATTTGGAAAACAAGTTAGCTTAAAACACTTTCCAACATTCTAACATAGTAGAGTTAAGTTCACATTTTCTTAAAAAAACTCCTCAAGATCTGGCTGCAGACAAAAAACCATGCAGTGAAGGAAGACGGTTTGCTGTTACATGAAATAGCCAGTCAGAGCCCTTCCAGCCAATCAGAGGGTGAGAAAGGCGAGCCCTTCCTTGGACATCCTACGATTCCAAATTACGCGGCCGGAAGGGCGCAAGGGTGGAAGTGCGAGTTGTCAGATTGGGCCGAGTACGCATCGTCTATTTTGGCAGGATGATTTCTCCATACTGCGATCCTTGAACGCACCACCACGCCCTTTGATGACGCAAGGACGCACAATGCCCAGGCTGGCCTGAACATGTGAGTTTTGTTTACAGTGATTGATTTTGGGATAAAGTAGTGATAATTGAAGTAAATTTTGAATCAAACGGAAGTAGCTGGTGTTTAAACAGACCGCCTGGCTTCAGATTGCATTCAGTTAAACCTTAAACTCAGCCTGCGTGTTAATAAGCCAAGTACTAGTTAGCCTAGTTAGCTAACGATTAGCTTCAGGTCCTTGCAGACAGTTCAGGTGTGTTTGGATTTGAACATGACGGGAAGTGCTTATAGTTTTGGCAGGTAATGCAGACCAGGTGAGCACCATGGCTTCCCGGAGGTCCAGGACCCGCAGTCTCCAGGTGTTTGATACCGAGTTGAGTGCGGACTCGGTGGAGTGGTGTCCGGTTCTCTCTGACTCTGATGTTTTGTGCTGCGGGACCTATCAGCTCCACAGAGAGGTGAGATCCCACTAGGGTGACCAGATCCCAACTCGCCAAATGTGGGACAAATCGAACGCACCATCTTCTCAATGTGGGACAAGGCGAAATTCCAATGCAATGAGATAAAGTTAAAAAGAAAAAGTCAGCCTTTTAGCTCTAACATCACTGTTAAATACACATAAATGTATTATCATCATCATCATAGATTTCATGTCTCTTTGAATTCAACTTGAACAAAAAACAGCAAAAAGCTTTCATACTCTTTCACAGTTCCTCGTTACCACAGCTTAACTCAGGCTCTTGGACCTTCTACAGTGGCTCTGAGTAACTTTAGCTAAATTATTTTAAACCATCAACTCATTTTAATAATATAGATAGACCTACAATAAAAAAAATGCAGGTTTAATTGGCTTTTCAGAGTTTTCATTGAATAATTGCACTGAATTTCCACAGAATGACAGTAAAAGTACCAGTAGCATTTTAGATCTTTTTGTTTATTTTTTTATTACAGTTTTTCTCCATTGGTTTGGCTCATTTCTTGAAACAGAAATTACATTCTCAAAATACCATGGACAAACCTCCAAACCTCTTGGCAAATGTTCACAACAGAATGGCATTTCATATTCATTTAATCAAACGGCAAATGCCTTAGTACATGTCTCAATTGTCTCAGTGCATCTTTGCAAATGATTAAGTACAAGTAACCTACAGTTATGCAGTTAGCCCACATTTAGCACATTTTCCAAATGAATAGATCTTGTAGATCTAAACTGATTAGTTGATTCTCAGTCCAATGATCATTCTCTCCAAAACATGTCAGCATGATTTCATTGTATAAGTACTCACATGCACAACTGTCTGTTCAATTGTCAAAACTGGTCAAGAACATAGTACCATGAATACCATTTATGAATTTCTTTGAATATTTGATACATTGATGACAGTCATTGACAGTCAGGTGAAACTAGACTATAAATATAAACACAATAAGCATCTCCACAATAGAGCGGGTTTTGAAGCAGCATCAGATGACAATGAAACAAATCTACAAGGTACCATTTGAGAGGAACTCTGACAGAGTGAAGGAGCTGCGGTACCAGTATGTAAATGTAAGTCAGTTACTGGTTGTCTCTCATTATAACCTTACCTGTAATCACAGTAAGCAGTAGTTCACTTATTTGGTTTCAATACCTCCTTTACCTGATTTCAGAATCAGTATTTGCTTCATCTGACTTCAACAATTTCAACAGAAAACTGCAGTTTACTGTATTATACAATTATCATTATGATACTTATATCATACATCATTGTATATTGTTGGTCCTCTGCCAAAGTGACAAAACATCTAAACATTTTGTATGGCAGTGCTCACACAATGCCAAAGGGACGATGCATTTTGGGGGCACTGACTATTCAGATTAGAAAGGAATGTAGTTTTGACACATGAGTGAACTGTTTTAGGAGAGATATGAGCTTTTGCAGGTGAACCATGTTGTTGTGATCAACCATCCAGGTTGATTTTGACAAAAGCACAAAAGAATGATGAGAATGTCCGATCTGTGTCGAGAAATGAGCCAAAGCTATTGAGAAGGATCTTTGCCATTTTGGAGACACTGACTGTTTAAATGAGAAAGGGATTTAGATTGAAGCCTGACCGAACAGTTCTGGAAGAGATATGAGCTTTTGCAGGTGAGCTATAGTGTTGTGCTAAACTGTGAGAGTGTTTTGCCAAATGATCTCAGAGTTTTGAGAATGTAATTTCTGTTTCATGAAATGAGCCAAACCAATGGAGAAAAACTGTAAGCTGAATGATGCGGTGTGGCCCCAGCTAGAACCCTGTGGATTTTGAGCTGGTATCAGATGAATCCAGATCAGGGTTCTGTTGGCCCCGACCCACATGGTCTCAGCGTTGGACAGCTTGTGGATTTTAGTAAATATCTGTTTATTAATGTCATCTGTTGTTTTAAAATGTGCTCTGGACCAGATGGTTGTTTATATCCTTGTGTTTGTTCTGTTGGACTGAATAAGGGTTTACTCTTGACTAGAACCAGGGTCCAGGCGGACCAGTGGACATGGTCTTCTCCATATCTAAAGGCTGATTGTGCAGCTTGTGTTGCTTTGTCTCTGTTGTGTGACTATGCTGCGTGGGGGCAGGACGAGGATGACACGCCCAGTCGGACCGGACGTCTCTACCTGTTTGAGTTTCATCAGGAGGGACCAAGTAGACCTCCTCTCACAGAGCTGCAGCGCATTGACACGGCAGCCATCTTAGACCTGAAATGGTAAGAAGTCAGATCTGTTGTTGTCTGACCCTGTCTTCTTTAGCTGAGGTTTTTTCACCTGTCCAGGTGCCACGTGCCGCTGGCAGAGAGGCCTGTGCTAGCGTTAGCCACTGCTGCAGGGGAAGTGCAGGTCTACACGCTGTCAGAGCGTCAGGTGAGGAATGTGGCTTCAGAAGAATCATGGAGACGTATCTCTGGCTATGATCACACTGCAGTAGAAAATGACCCAAATCTGATTATGATGATCCATCCATCCACCCACTCATCCATCCATCTTCCTCCGCCGCTTATCCAGAGTCGGGTCACGGGGGCAGCAGCTTAAGCAGGGAGACCCAGACTTCCCTCTCCCCAGCCACTTGGGCCAGCTCCTCTGGGGGAATCCCAAGGCGTTCCCTGGCCAGCTGAGAGACATAGTCCCTCCAGCGTGTCCTGGGTCTTCCTTTGGGTCTCCTCCCGGTTGGACGTGCCCAGAAAACCTCACCGGGGAGGCGTCCTAACCAGATGCTCGAGCCACCTCAACTGGCTCCTCTCGATTATTATTATTTATCAGCCTGAGAATCTAGAGGTGTGGCGTGAGAGCGCACGGAGACTTTCAACTACAAATCAACCTCATCGCGTGAGAGTTTTCAGCCCTGATGAAATATAAATCCACTTCAGATATGGCTCCCTGTGTCTTTAATTTATTTGCTGGTCAAACAACTGGCTTTGTGAGCGAGTGAGTTCAACCAACAAAGGTTGGTCAGTCAATGTAACGTGATCATGCTGCACATGCGCACATCATTCCCTTTCCTAATGTCCAGAAGGACAGTCCAGAGAGAGGAGCAAATAATGAGCTCATTTTCTTTTTAGAATCGTTCAAAACCCAGATCGTAATTGTGATAAAATTCGATAAATCGAGCAGCCCTACTCCCAGATGACTGAGCTTCTCACCCTATCTCTAAGGGCGAGCCCAGCCACCCTGCAGAGAAAAGTCATTTTGCCCGCTTGTATCCGTGATCTCGTTCTTTCGGTCACTATTTAAAGCTCATGACTTTCCGGCTCAGTTCTCTCTTCACGACAACAGACCGGCACAACCCCCGCATCACTGCAGATGCAGCACCAATCCGCCTATCGATCTCCCGCTCCACCCTTCCCTCACTCATGAACAAGACCCCGAGATACTTAAACTCCTCCACTTGGGGCAGGACCTCATCCCTGACCTGGAGAAGGCATTCTACCCTTTTCTGACTCAAGACCATGGTCTCGGATTTGAAGCAAACTGCTACAACAAAAGCTATATATCACAATCTGCTGAAACCAACAGGAGTGCTTCATCTGCAAAAAGCAGAGACCCTATCCCCAATCCCCTCAGCACCTTGGGTGCACCTAGAAATCCTGTCCATAAAAGTTATAAACATGATGTTTTGAACTCCAAAAATCAGACCTGGGTCACTTTTCAAAATCAACCTTTTTAAAAAAAAACTAATTTATTATTATTATTATTATTATTATTATTATTATTATTATTGTTGTTGTTGTTATAATAATAATAAGTGCCATCTGTCTGAGTGCACGACGTAACAGCTGATGTGTGTCTCTAGTAGGAGGGTGGGCGCAGTCTGAAGGTTCTGTGCAGCAGTCCGGTCGGAGCAGAGCGCTTAGCGTTGTCGTTGGACTGGTCCACTGGGAGACTCGACAGGTACTGTAAGCTCCAGAGCTCCAGCTGTTTCCTCTCATTTACAGCTGGAGTAAGAAGCTGATGTGTTGTCAGCAGCAGCGACGTGCGGGTGGTGTGCAGCGACTCTGAGGGCTGCGTCAGCGTGTTGTCCATGGATGAAGGAGTTCTGACGGTTCAGTCTCAGTGGAAGGCCCATGACTTTGAGGCTTGGATCTCGGCCTTCTCCTACTGGGACACTCGGCTGCTTTATTCAGGTAACAACTGTCATGTCTGAAGTAGAGTTTGTAGACATTGAAATAAAAGATAAGTGCTCTGAACCTAAACCTGAGATCAACAACTAAACCTCCTTCAGCTCGGACTCATCAGTCCCTCTCATAGTTCTGGAGGAGTTCTGGAACACTCTTCAGTTCTGCTCAGCTCTCTGAATGTCCCGCCAGGAACTTTCAGTCAGGTTTTTTGAGTGTTGACCTCTGACCTCTGTGTGAACATGCACTCCTGGAAGATAAGCGGCCTCTTGTAGAAAGTCTTCTCTCTGCAGATCGTTTGGAAATGACCTTTGAGGCTTCACAGATTGACGTGCTCCAACAGAACTTCTGCTGGAGCTGATGAAGTCATTTGTTTTTAGGATGTTGTTCTGACACTGATATTTTAAGATCTGAACTAAAAGCAGGTGTGTGTCCCCCACCCCCTACCAGGTGGAGACGACAGCAAACTGAAAGGCTGGGATCTCAGAATGACTTCTTCAAGTCCTGCTTTCATCAGTAGAAGGTAGTGAGGGAGTCTGCTCTGATCTCCACTGGCCTCCAGCACGCTGATGAAACCTTATGTTTTGTCCCAAAGGCACTCTATGGGAGTTTGCAGCATCCATAGTAACCCACACCGGGAACACATCCTGGCTACCGGCAGGTGAGTCTCCTCACACCTGTTCTCACTCTTCAGCTCATGTGATTGATCTCTCTCCTGTTTCTTCTGCAGCTACGATGAGCGAGTTCTGCTGTGGGACAGCAGGAACATGCAGCAACCCCTCAGCGACAGCCCAGTGGGGGGCGGGGTGTGGAGGCTGAAGTGGCACCCGACCCAGCAGCACCTGCTGCTAGCAGCCTGCATGCATAATGACTTCCATATCCTCCACTGCCAGCAGGTCCTAGGTGGGTATGGGGCCAGCACCAATGGGAAGGGGCGGGGTTTTAGAGACAGACCCTTCACTAACAATTCCTGGGCTGAGTTTTTGTCCCAGTCCTCCCCTGGTGGGGTTCCTGCAGGTGCTTATATCCTGGTAACAGATAGGTCGAATCCCAATGACATTTATTTATAGGATAGGGTGGAATGTGTTTTGAGCTGGTATGAACTGTTGATGTGTGTAAATCACTTCTGCACGGTGGTGGGGAAATGGGATTTTGGTAAAGATGTGAGGACCCAGTGCCCATGGGGGTTTAGACCCATCTCAGCTGGTTGGAATTTTTTTCTTTTAAATGCTGAAAAGTCTTCTGTTTTATTTTGTCAGAACTTTATTGAACAGAAAGATAAATTCTGACTTCTTTAACCAGTCAGCCATATCAGAAAATAAAAACCAATCTAGTCTGAAAGATCTAGGTGAAATAAGGAGTGGTTTTGATGAGCTACAAATGCTTTAGGTGTTACAACAATAAATGAATCAATATCTACAGGCAGAGACGTGCACTCGAAACCATGCTGTTCTGAGTCTTAAAGACCAAGTTCACTCGTTTTTTCAACACATCTGTAGTGGTCCCTAGTATAAACGAATGTCTTGTGAGTGGATCTCTGTGGGGGAAAAGCTCTGGCACTCCTGTTTCAGGAAGAAGTAGTGAGCCAGAACAGGACAGGACCTGGAGTCTTATTTCCTGATATGTGGACATCTCTCCTCTGATTGGCTAACAGCACCACGACTCTACCACTGACTCTGTTTGCTCTGCAACGTTGATGATTTATCTCCACTAATAACACAAGCCTGGAGGAGTTCTGCTGTGTGGTGGAGTTGCTAATGCTAACGGTTAGCTTCTACTAGCCGAGACGTTCTCTGCTGTTTCCTGGACGCTAAACCAACAACAGCCTTCCCCGTTATGAGTCAAGATGGGTGAGTCCATGAATGTTAAGTGACAGTGTGACGTAGATCTGTCAGGATTTTCTAATCAGTGTCTGTTTTCTATCGGTGGCTAATGCAGGCAGTGGAGGTAGACTATTTTCATGTTCAGCCTGCATGTTAAACCCAGAGTGACCAAACATATTTAAAAAAGAACAAGTAAAAACACTTCTCAGTGAACTTGGTCTTTAAGGCTTGTCTTGTTTGTACGTGACCCTCTGAGAACTCAGCAGAGTTGGGTCTGGTATGCAGCATAGATATATAAATTAGATAAGACTGTCATTTAGGAAGGTAGGTGTTAAGAATCCCTGAACTGGAGGTCCTTTCTCAAGAAACCCTGTCCCTAATCACTGTTGTTGTCCCTATTCAGAGGGCAGCAGTGGCTCCTGTCCTGTTGTGGCCTCATACATCCTTCACAACTCCTTGGCCTATGGAGCAGACTGGTCCAGGCTGTCCCTGGAGGACCCCTCACCTCACTCACCCTCCTCCGCTGAACCAGAGGAAAGCCTCACAGAGACAACTGGACATTTACAGATTCAGTACGAGTCTCCCACAGCCAGCTTTGACACCTCACTGGAGGACGACGCAGGACGCTACATCCCAGAGGGAATCACTGCTCCCTCCTCTTCACACCATCCTGCTGCAACCTCTGACTCCGATGAAGATACCCCCTTGCTGTCCTCTCTGCTGGCCAGCTGCTCGTTCTATGACCACATGCTCCACGTGTGGCGCTGGGACTGGACTCCTCCACCCAGTGAAGCTCAGGAGTCAGACCAGTCCTGATCTACTTGGAGCTTCATCTGAGAGAAATATGCAGAACATTCTCTGAACACGAGATGTTAGAAATGTTATTCTCTTAAAGATCAACCCCAGATTCACCAACTATTTTTATAAAGAAATATTTGCAAGTCTCACTCATATAAGTCTTACAACCCTTCGCTTCCACTTACGAGCTTTAGGTGCTTGTGAGAACACACACCTTCATTAATGACCAGGTTGGACCTCTGCCCTCTCATTTTCTTTACTCCTGTAGTTATGTTTGTAATGAATTCATGAGCAATAGAACCCTGTTTCATGGCAGCAGTAAAGTATGTAAACGTACACACCTGAGACTGGAAGAAAAAAACCAAGAGGATCCAAATGATAGTTCTGACTCAAATCTGTTTTGACAGTAAAAACATCTGCAGCCTTAGTTGGATTTTGAGCTTAGTCTTAATGACATTCATTTGTTTTGGTTGTTTGAAATGTTAAGATTTTCCTGTGCTCTGAACTTTTGCCATCAACTCCAGCAGCTCTTGTTTTCCAAAGCTGTTACAAGGTTTTCTGTCACGTCATTTCAACAAATAAACCAGCCGATTCACAACATCACCATCCCACCTTTAATGTTCAGAACATTTACGTCACAACACATGAACACCTACACACCAGAGGTACCAGAGTTCTGGTCTGATGGCCATCGAAGTCCAGCTGACTGAGCCTCTGGGTCAGAGAGGGCCTTCTTGATTTGTTCTGCTTGGTTCGGTCTTCAGATACCTGTCAGCTTCTAACGCACATAGTTCTTAGGAAAGAGTCGGAAGAGTTTCCGGTCTTGACTCGGTTCTAGTCCATACTTCTCCAGAGCATCTCTGTTGAAAACACCTTCATTAAAATCCTTCTTAATCTGAGGAGCAACAACTTCATCAAACAGACTCTGAGCAGTGAGCGGAGGTTCCGTTCCCCTCGGTGAGCGGTATGAGACGTAGGGTTTGAGTTTAAATCCCTCCAAATGGGGGACGACAAAGTCCGGAATCATAGCTCTGATGGCCAGGAACTTCCTGCTGGACAGCCGGAGTCCTGCGGGCCGGGCTCCTCTACCTTTGTTATGGGTTCTGGATCCGCGTTTGCTGGTGAACTCAGACATCCTGTCGGCGCCTCGAACCAACCCCCTCATCAGCGTGGACAACACACCCATATTGCTTCCGGGTTTCTGCGAAAAACAAAAATGTTTGCGTTAGCATGCTAGCAGCACAACCACCGGACTGCCCTAGTTTAATGTGTTACTGGTTTAGAGTTGACCCGCGCTGGTTAAAAAAAGGAACGGGTTAATTCATAGATTGACTTTAAAGCTGTTAATTTAAACAAACAAAACGTTTAATCTCCACTCACCTTCACCACACTGCTGGTCCAAATGATGTGCCGCTTACAAAGAAACTGCGCGGTGATTGGACGAAAATCAGATCTATTAGCCAATGGAAACGCAACATACTAGTTACGAATGTCGATGACGTCGCCTAGTTTTTGTTTCTCCACAACTTTATTGAACTGTTTGAAATGCAATCTACAACACTCGGACCTCTCCTATTTTATATAGCAATAATCAGCGCCGGCGCTCCCTAAACGCGCATCACGCACACTGCGTAGCGCACCGACTGGCAAGGGGGGCACCAAGCAATAAGGTTTATGAAAAAAAGGCATTTGTGCTTAGGGCACCCGAATGGCTAGCACCGACCTTGGCAATAATATAATTTATACTAGTACTAACTGTATTCTTATTAGTCAAACCTGCAAATGAAGAGATCAACAGCTATGTTGTTACTAGTAGAAATTATAATTAAGGATATCCATAATAACGATGGCACTAGTAGGTTTCAAGTTTGAAATATCTCAGAATCCCTAAAAAACAAAGGTGGCCTTTTTAACATTTATTAGGCAGACTGGATATGTATTCCATATATATATACATATATATATATATATATATATATATATATATATATATATATATATATATACTTCTATTGTTCCTAGTAGAAATTGACATTCCAGATATCCACGAGAACATTCTTACCATCCAAAATGAACATTTCAGATATCTGAAATGCAATTCTTCCTAGGACAAATGACATCACATTTCCCATTCATGTGTATTGGGTTTATAGCGCCTCCTATTCACAATTACATTCTTCCTGTCAAGAATGAACATTGTGGATAGGAGAAACTGTTATTTTAGATAGCGCTAATTCAGCTGTTACTAGTAAAAACTCTTATTTCAGATGGGTCAAATTAAAACTCTAAACATTTGATGTCCGTGAATTTTAAAGACACATTTTGATGCCAAGAATGAGCTTATTTTCAACAGGCAGCAAAAGTTATTTTAGGTTATGTCTGAAAACATGTAGAGGACTACAAATGCTTGTCTCACCAAATTAATGTCATCAAACCAGATGTCCCAGCATGTCCACCCAGAGGTCTGAGCTTAATGCTCAGAAAAATGGCTGTGTTTAGCGAACTTCATATCCATAATGTACTGAAACAAGTCCACTTCAGGAACTGGTCTTTCCAGACCCAGGATGAGCTCCTGGTCCAGGTTGTACCAGCCCAGCAGGGAAACTGGTGCTGACGACCCCCCTGTCCTGGCACGTTTGCTCTCCAGCTTTAACAGGACAGCTACTTCAATGGAGAGTTGCTGCCTGCTGTCATCCTGAAACACAACAAAGATGGAAATCAAGGATGATAATCTCAGAATTAGTCTGTAATCCAGTAAGAAGTCAGAGAGCAGATTAAAACACACTGCTGCTCACTTACCGTGTGTTTGCAGAGAATGTTTTCCTTGCAGATGTGTTGCTTGTGCACAAGCAAGACTTTGGTTAGCACGCAAAATACCATACTGTGTGTGTGTGTGTGTGTGTGTGTGTGTGTGTGTGTGTGTGTGTGTGTGTGTGTGTGTGTGTGTGTGTGTTGTGTCCTGCGTGTATATGTGTGTGCGTGCATGTATGTGTATGTGTGTGTGTGTGTGTGTGTGTGTGTGTGTGTGTGTGTGTGTGTGTGTGTGTGTGTGTGTGTGTGTGTGTGTGTGTGTGTGTGTGTGTGTGTGTGCCTGCGTGTATATGTGTGTGCGTGCATGTATGTGTATGTGTGTGTGTGTGTGTGTGTGCCTGCGTGTATATATGTGTGTGTGCATGTGTGTGTGTGCGTGCGTGTATATGTGTGTGTGCGTGTGTGTGTGCCTGCGTGTATATGTGTGTGCGTGCATGTATGTGTATGTGTGTGTGTGTGTGTGTGTGTGCCTGCGTGTATATATGTGTGTGTGCATGTGTGTGTGTGCGTGTGTGTGTGCCTGCGTTTATGTGTGTGCGTGCATATGTGTGTTTGTGTATGTGTGTGCGTGCGAGGTTAAGTCAGGGCTTTTCATAAATAAGAGCCAAAAATACACTCATATAAAAACATACTTTTTGTATTAATAAGGCACACATTATTCAAAAAGACCCATTGAGTTAAACTGTAAAGTTTGGTTTGGACGGTTTTCCTCTAATTAAATGTTGAGTTGAACAAAGATCCTGCCCCGATTTGGCTTTTTGCTGATGTTTTTTTTACATTAAGTTATTTTTTTCTTGAATTAACTGAGACATTCTAGCCTGGCAAGCCATCCTATATATGTGAATATATACCTTCAGGACGACGAAGGCCAGTGTGGCTGAAACTAGTAGACATGTTTTAATTTAATTAAACCATGGGAAAATAAAGGCTTTTAAACTATTTTCATCTTCCTGAGTGCTGCAGACCTCTCTTTTTTTGTTATACCTGTATCCCAGAACTGAAGAGCACCAGAGGTATTCACAATTTTTCTGCACCCTAAGTGCTTCTAGGGTGTAGAAAGATTAGGCCTGGGACGATAACAAATTTTGCTGGACGATATATTGTCTAACAAATTATTGACAATAAACGATATTATTGTCGACATGATATCGAGACCAAACTAACCACTTATGTAATGTTAATATATCATAATCATGCAAGTACATCCTTTAAAATGCAACAATTAACCTTTATTTAACATTAGAATGTCCAGAACCAGAACTTCTAAATAAATAAATAAAACAAACAAAAAACAATAAAAATAAAATAATAAAGGACTCTCACTCTCTGTTAGAAAATATTGCACCAAAAACAATAAAATAGACCCTGTCTCTCCAAAACAATAAATACAATGGCCTATCCAGTGTCAACAACCAAAACTGCACTTGAACCCTTTTATCATCCAGCATCTTTGGAGGCGAGAGACAAGGAAAACATATACACGCAGGCACATGGAGATATATTGAGGCTAGAAAAATTATTGAGTTAATTTTCATCTATCATACGATTTATTGACTTATTGATTATTGTCCCAGCCCTACACTCCATGCACTTCTGCTGTTTTTGATATAAATGGTCACAAGTTGTGTTTAATTCAATTCAATTCAATTCAGTTTATTTATATAGCGCCAAATCACGACAAGAGTCATCTCAAGGCACTTCACAAAGTAAACATTTCAATACAGTTCAGTTCATTAAGCCAATCAGTAAAAACGTTTCCTATATAAGGAACCCAGCAGATTGCATCAAGTCACTGACTGTGTGTTGATACAATCCTCATACTAAGCAAGCATGTAGCGACAGTGGGAAGGAAAACTCCCTTTTAACAGGAAGAAACCTCCAGAGGATCCTGGCTCAGTATGAGCAGCCATCTGCTACGACTCACCGGGGATTGAGAAGACAGAGCAGGCACACACACACCCCACACCCACCCACACACACACACACACACACACACACACACACACACACACGAGCACACACACACACACACACCATGTAGATCAAGTAGTGTTTCTATGGCTACACTGTGATTTCTTAGTAGAAGTTCTATTTAGTAAGAGAAACTTTATTGTCTTTATCTGAGTGAATCTATTATTAATTCAACAGGTGAACTAATAGTAGCACATTCTATGTTAAAGAAAGTGAGATGTAATATCAGGAGAGGGAGAATGTTAGGTGGTTGGCAGCAGTGTGCCAGCCGATGGCCCCCTCCATGAGGCCACCACAGCTCAGCAGAACGCCAGTGTAGCTTCTTCTGGGGAGAAAAACACTTAGAGAGAAAATAAAGTTAACAGCTGAAATAACAGGAAATAATGCAATTAGAGAGTGGTGGTAGAAGAGAGTAGCAGAGTGTGGAAAGTGGTCAGTATGTCCTCCAGCAGTCTAAGCCTATAGCAGCATAACTACAGAGATAACTCAGGATAACCTAGCCTTTCAGATGGAGGCATGTGGGAGGCAGGGCCAGGGAGAA
>SSNS01000050.1:1812047-1867692 GCA_006937985.1 Aphyosemion australe | reverse complement strand
GACAACATCGATTGATCTGGTCTGAATGAAGTCTTTTTAAACATGGCTGATTACTGATGAGTTGGTGAGACATTTAACCCTAAAAGATAATTTTTATGTTTTTATCCTAACATGCATAAAAGCTTTAGTCAGGAATAACCAATCCTGGTCCTGGAGGTCCATCATCCAACATGTTTTAATTTCTCTGCTCCTGTTCATCTGATGTTAAAGCTGCTATAGCAAATGTGGAAAACAAATTACAGTAGCATAAAAAAAATTTTTCATGCCTCTTAAAGCATCTCTCCGCAAGTTTTACACCTTAAAATTATGCTTTTTTGTAAAGTTTTTGCATCATACTATTATCTGTTATGTTCATTTTCATACCTGTGATAGTGTTGGGGGGGGGGGTCCCACGTCTGTGTACTGCACTATACAGTTTTTGAACTTCGGGTAGCCGCAGGATGTACTGACTGAGTGTCGTTTTACTGCAGTATATGGCAAGCCAAAGGGATAAAAAAGCGCGCATTCTAAACGCGCGTTATGTCTGCCAAAATGCGCGTCCTGAACGCGCATTTTGGCGCCAAAGGGGGCAAAAACTCACGTGTTCTAAAGCAAGCATTATGTCCGCCAAAACACGCGTCTTGAACGAGCGTTTTGGCGGACATAATGCGAGTTTAGAACGCGCATTTTTTTTATCCCTTTGGCTTGCCATCATTGTATAACGTAGACTCGCTGTAGCAGCGGCAGATTCACCAAAGAAAGCTAGAAATCCCTTATCAGAGGAATCTAGGAAAAGAAAAGGAGAACGTGATAGAGCAAGAGCAAAGACCAGAGTTATTATTGGGCCGTCTTTTCCTCGCTGGAGAGCTCTTTTAGAAAGAACAGCATGAACTACGAACTCTGACCTAGCCGTGCTGCTAATGGCTAGGTAAGTAATAAATTATTTCACCAGGGTTATTGTGTTTGGTCGGGCGTAAAGTTGTTATACAGTCCTGATAAAACTATTTATTCAATGTGTGGAGGTGGAAAAGTTTGTTTTGCCTGACATTAGGAATGTAAACATGCCTCTTATGCCCGAGAGCGAGATTTAATGTTACGACAGTGACGTTACGCAGCAAGCCTCTAGAGGGCGACAGAGACCATATAACTGCAAAGTTGCGGAATTCTGCTTTAACAACGTTCTAACATAGTGTAGCTATAAATATATTGTGAAGATTTTAAAAAACAAACGAAAAACTTTAAAGAAGTGGTTCTCTCACATTTGTCTAAAAACCTCCTCCAATAACGCGTTTCAGACTGAAAGCAACTATTGGACCATCCGGTTGTCGGTCTCACCGAACCGCCGCACTTCCCTGGGTCCCCCGCTCATCACACACTCATGTATTTAGCAACAGAACACCACTGGTGGTGTGAGAGGTTCTCTGGTCAATAATATCAGAGAAGGAGAAACAGCCGGCTGCTACCACTTCAACTTTAGGACAATCTACCAGAGTCCCAAAAAGAAAAACACTATTTGAAATCACGGACAACAAAAGACGCTTGGACCTAGAAAACAGCGACTGGTGTTTAGTGCTATCTGGTTTTCTCTGGCAATGTGGGTTTCTGGTTCTGGTGAATGCAGATCCAGGGAAGATACCCGAGGGGAGGGGTGAGTGTTCCGTGACTGTGCTTGTGTTCAAAACCTAGCTTGTTTGCAGATTCACTATAACAGCTTTAATCAGTGGCTGATTAAAAGGCTAAGTAGGCCATTGAGTCAGGTGCGTTAGAGCAGAGAAACAACTAAGGCCATGTACACACTTAGCAGGTTTATTTAAACCAAATATCCTCTCTCTGCATAACTTGGATCCACACCACCTCGTTTTTAGAAAAAAAATTCTTCCAGACCTAATCGCTCAGGTGCATTCAATCAGAATAACGGTCCATCTCCCTATTAGCCTAGAAATCTAGACAGACCGTAGCAGAAGGCAAAAGGATTTTACTGTGCATGTTAGTCTAGCCACACGCCATTAGAGCCTCAACAGGCCTGAATAGTCCTGTGTCTTGCCAATCACAGCACTCAATCAGTTTGGTGGGCGGGATGATGCAACTGAGGTAAACTACAAATATGGCGACGGCTTGTTTGAAACAGCTTTGGCATCAACTTTGAACTATTTAGACTTGTGCTTTTCTTTGAGTCAAGAGCAGATAGAGGTACTTAAGTTTATTTAGAAAAAGGATGTATTAGCATCTTCTTCAACTGTGTATGGAGGACTGCCCCGTTGACTGACATCCGTAGTGGTGAGTAGTATGTGTCCAATAGTATGTGGAGACAGTTTGGAAGACAACCATAGATTCCACCCCACGACTGAGCTCTGTCTATGGGTCGTGGCCAGACTATATTTTCACATATATAAGATGGCTTGCCAGCCTATCTCCCTGCATCACTTCCCAAAAAAACATGAAAAATGGTAATAACCATCCTTAATGTGGTCCGTCGCCTGTGGTATTCTACATAGAGCAGGAATGAAGCTTGTAAAGACAAGCATAAGTGCTTAGACAGTCGATAATGCTAACACAGAGCATCCATGCTGTTTGAGTGTAAACACAGGTTGCTCAGTGCATTGCAAATCCTAAAACCCCGGTTATTTACGTCCACAAGCAAATGCTGACAACAGAGAAGTCACAAATCTTCACTTTGGTCAGAGGTTTTTGAAAGAATTGTTTTTGATGCAGTATAGCTTCACTTTTATGTGGATGACAGACCAAACCATAGATATGTGTGTACAGGGCCTAAAAGAGCTGGATAAGGACCTTCTAGGAGCAGGATTGGTTTTCCCTGGTCTAAGTCATACCAGATATATACCAGTCCTTCTGCTAAAAGGTAAACATGTGGACATATAATGATAATAATAACAATAATGATAATAATATTAATAATAATGATAATAATGATAATAATAATAATAATGATACAGCTATGTGTACTCCAAAAAGTAACAAGTAAGTTTTATTTATTTGGAAGACGCTTGATGTTATTTTCCTAACGAACACAGAAGAGACTATTTTTAATTGAGCCATCAGGATGTTCTCCTGCTATAGTGGACAAAAAGGATCAAGATTTTGTCTTTTAGCCATTAAAAACCCAGTAAATGTAAAACTACAGAGTCTAAAGTACAAACCAAGCAGTTGTTGGAGGGTGACAAATCTCAACCAAACACCCTGTACTAACAAAGTGCTGGACTACGTGTATTCTACAGTCAATATCTTGATCCAACAGTGTGGGAATTCTTCAATCCATTCCTCCGTTTTCCCACAGATTCTGGATCAGTAAATAGTGATTCTGTTTATTCTGTTGGGTTTAAATTATCTGTCACCAACTTGTCAGGAATCCTCATCCAAAGAGCTGCCATGGTGTTGTTATGGTAACCCCTCCCAGTGACTGGTCCCAGACAAAATAAACTCACGATTAACAGCAACACAAATGAAACCACTTCATGATTTAAATACACCAAACAAATATTATTATTTATGGCACAAAAAGAGCAGCTCGGTGGTCTCACTGAGAACTTGTGTGTCTCAGAGGAAGAGGCTGGTGTTCCTCACTACCGCTTCAGAAAGAGGGACAAGGTGATGTTCTACGGACGAAAGATCATGAGAAAGGTTAGTGGGGTGCGAGCGGACCAATCAGCTGATTGATTTCATCATGTTGTTTACACCCAAGGGGTCAGCAGTGCAGTCCTGATGTAATGTCACTATAGTTCAACAAAATTAGGCATCATTTTCTTTATGATAAGTTGGCAAATAAAAACACTAGCAGCCTTTGTTAGAGCAAAAAGGATCTTATTCATCTTTTCAGAGTGAAACAAGCGGTTTTAGGACCCATTTAAAGACCTTTCTGTCAAATAAAGATAGAAACTGTTTTATCTCCTTCCCTTTTCTATCTTTGACCCCTTTAATGCTCAAAGAAACTGAACGAGAAGCAAAGACAGAGATAGACAGGTAGGCGATGGTTCTGGAAGGTTTTACAGTTAGCTGAAGGCTGGGGGGGTCGGGACCCAAGAGAGAATGGACTCCTTACAGCTTTTATACCACAAATCTCCTTGGGTCTGAACATGTGCAGAGCTGCTTTTAGAACAGAATGACAGCAAACAGTCTACTAGTCCCTCTGAGCACATTACTGGATCAGAGCTCTCAGTCAGAGCACATCCTGATCCAGCTGAAACCCTCAGACCAACTCTGAATCCTGGACAGCCTGGAATTTTATAGAAGTTACTCATCTGATAAGTAACATTCAGAGTTGATAATGTCTCCTGTCTCACAGGTCCAGACGTTGTCCACAGCGCCTGCTTCCAACTCAAACTCCTCACGGCAAAGAGGAAGGAAGAGGACCAAAGTCCTGTCTTTAGCTCGCAAGTGAGACTGGTTCAGGAGCTTTGAGAGGACTTGAGTCCTGATCTCAGGATCTTACTCTGGCTTTGTTACAGGACATTCACAGAATAACAGTTCAAGCAGCAAAGGCAGTCTTTTATGTTTTTGTGTCAGGATCCTGCGCATCCGAAGGGAGCCGCCCACCCTGCAGCCCAAAGAGCCTCCTCCCTGCCTGCTGGAGGCTGACCTGACCCAGTTCGATGTGCAGAACTCCCATCTGCCCTCTGAGGTTCTGTACATGCTAAAAAACGTCAGGTTGGTGACTTGCTCTGTGAAACACAGGAAACCATTTAAATCTTTGTGAATATTGATAGTGTCATTATTCATGATCACGTTCAGGGTGCTGGGTCACTTTGAGAAGCCGGTCTTCCTCGAGCTGTGTCGTCACATGGTTCTGATCCAGCTGCACCAGGGCGAGGGACTGTTCCGACCTGGTGACACCGATGACAGCATTTATGTGGTCCAAGATGGCCGTCTGGAGCTTTGCATCCACGAGAGTGTAAGACTGAAACTCAATGTTGGATAACTCAGCTTCTGAGGGGGAAACTGTTCAACAGTCGAGCTTTTATTTTGTAGGATAAATGAATTGTTGCAGACTCTAAAAAAGATATGTTCATGCTGCAGATCTTTAAGGGGCCAGATCATGCTATTTTAAACCTGTNCTGGTATGCAGCATAGATATATAAATTAGATAAGACTCTGTCATTTAGGAAGGTAGAGGTGTTAAGAATCCCTGAACTGGAGGTCCTTTCTCAAGAAACCCTGTCCCTAATCACTGTTGTTGTCCCTATTCAGAGGGCAGCAGTGGCTCCTGTCCTGTTGTGGCCTCATACATCCTTCACAACTCCTTGGCCTATGGAGCAGACTGGTCCAGGCTGTCCCTGGAGGACCCCTCACCTCACTCACCCTCCTCCGCTGAACCAGAGGAAAGCCTCACAGAGACAACTGGACATTTACAGATTCAGTACGAGTCTCCCACAGCCAGCTTTGACACCTCACTGGAGGACGACGCAGGACGCTACATCCCAGAGGGAATCACTGCTCCCTCCTCTTCACACCATCCTGCTGCAACCTCTGACTCCGATGAAGATACCCCCTTGCTGTCCTCTCTGCTGGCCAGCTGCTCGTTCTATGACCACATGCTCCACGTGTGGCGCTGGGACTGGACTCCTCCACCCAGTGAAGCTCAGGAGTCAGACCAGTCCTGATCTACTTGGAGCTTCATCTGAGAGAAATATGCAGAACATTCTCTGAACACGAGATGTTAGAAATGTTATTCTCTTAAAGATCAACCCCAGATTCACCAACTATTTTTATAAAGAAATATTTGCAAGTCTCACTCATATAAGTCTTACAACCCTTCACTTCCACTTACGAGCTTTAGGTGCTTGTGAGAACACACACCTTCATTAATGACCAGGTTGGACCTCTGCCCTCTCATTTTCTTTACTCCTGTAGTTATGTTTGTAATGAATTCATGAGCAATAGAACCCCGTTTCATGGCAGCAGTAAAGTATGTAAACGTACACACCTGAGACTGGAAGAAAAAAACCAAGAGGATCCAAATGATAGTTCTGACTCAAATCTGTTTTGACAGTAAAAACATCTGCAGCCTTAGTTGGATTATGAGCTTGGTCTTAATGACATCATTTGTTTTGGTTGTTTGAAATGTTAAGATTTTCCTATGTTCTGAACTTTTGCCATCAACTCCAGCAGCTCTTGTTTTCCAAAGCTGTTACAAGGTTTTCTGTCACGTCATTTCAACAAATAAACCAGCCGATTCACAACATCACCATCCCACCTTTAATGTTCAGAACATTTACGTCACAACACATGAACACCTACACACCAGAGGTACCAGAGTTCTGGTCTGATGGCCATCGAAGTCCAGCTGACTGAGCCTCTGGGTCAGAGAGGGCCTTCTTGATTTGTTCTGCTTGGTTCGGTCTTCAGATACCTGTCAGCTTCTAACGCACATAGTTCTTAGGAAAGAGTCGGAAGAGTTTCCGGTCTTGACTCGGTTCTAGTCCATACTTCTCCAGAGCATCTCTGTTGAAAACACCTTCATTAAAATCCTTCTTAATCTGAGGAGCAACAACTTCATCAAACAGACTCTGAGCAGTGAGCGGAGGTTCCGTTCCCCTCGGTGAGCGGTATGAGACGTAGGGTTTGAGTTTAAATCCCTCCAAATGGGGGACGACAAAGTCCGGAATCATAGCTCTGATGGCCAGGAACTTCCTGCTGGACAGCCGGAGTCCTGCGGGCCGGGCTCCTCTACCTTTGTTATGGGTTCTGGATCCGCGTTTGCTGGTGAACTCAGACATCCTGTCGGCGCCTCGAACCAACCCCCTCATCAGCGTGGACAATACACCCATACTGCTTCCGGGTTTCTGCGAAAAACAAAAATGTTTGCGTTAGCATGCTAGCAGCACAACCACCGGACTGCCCTAGTTTAATGTGTTACTGGTTTAGAGTTGACCCGCGCTGGTTAAAAAAGGAACGGGTTAATTCATAGATTGACTTTAAAGCTGTTAATTCAAGCAAACAAAACGTTTAATCTCCACTCACCTTCACCACACTGCTGGTCCAAATGATGTGCCGCTTACAAAGAAACTGCGCGGTGATTGGACGAAAATCAGCTCTATTAACCAATGGAAACGCAACATACTAGTTACGAATGTCGATGACGTCGCCTAGTTTTTGTTTCTCCACAACTTTATTGAACTGTTTGGAATACAATCTACAACAATCGAACCTCTCCTATTTTATATAGCAATAATCAGCGCCGGCGCTCCCTAAACGCGCATCACGCACACTGCGTAGGGCACCGACTGGCCAGGGGGGCACCAAGCAATAAGGTTTATGAACAAAAAATGAATTATAATATCAGCTACTGGACATCATGCACACAACCAACACAGAGAGGACCATTTAACTAGCGTTATTTGACACACAGAATCCCATCTTTGTAATCTAAGTTGATGTGCCTCTCTCGCGCCCGCTCTGGCTGTGACTGTAATGTATATTAGCAGGCAGAGAGAAAAACGACAGCTCAGTCAACGGCTCCGTCTCCTTTAATGCTCTTGAGCTTCATACTACAGTGCACGACTGCCCTCTGCTGGAGGGGAGGAGGAGTGTGCATTACAAAGGAAATGAACAGAACTCAGCACAATACATTACAGTGACCAGGGGAGCGGTGCGCTTCACCCGCTGCTGATGGGACGGGCAGGCTCGGTTCTCTGTCCCAGAGCCGTGCCCTGACCCAAAATGACACGCTAAATATTTAGAAATATGAAACCGCTTCACAGGTGTGTTTTTGCTGTTTATGTGCAGGGACGAACTAAACCCCTTCTCCGCATAACCAGGTTACAGTTATGGAAGCCTGGAGATGCCAAAATTCGTCAAACGTATTTTTCCCTAATGGCTGCTATGAATTAAAACTAAGATTCCAGCCATGTTTGCTTTCATAACTTTTAATAACGTCATGCTGATGACCCACATGAACATAATCCTCTGTGTAGTGGATGCAATTATGTCATGAAATTAGCTTAACATGATAGATTTTTTTTCTTGGCAAAACATTATTACAGGTTATATTGTGAATGACATGATATTGCCCACCCCTAGATGGAATTTAAATAATTTTACATGAATTATAAATAAAAGTTCCTGTGTGACATTTGTGACATGTCGCTGTAACTCCTGCTTATGGATGGATGGATGGATGGATGGATGGATGGATGGATGGATGGATGGATGGATGGATGGATGGATGGATGGATGGATGGATGGATGGATGGATGGATGGATGGATCAGCAGTGCTAAAGTTCGTTAATCTAAAGTATTAAACTTAATGTGAAGAAGTTCTGGAGAGCTAGATGATTTTCTGGTTTTAACAAGTTCTTCCTAAAAAAAAAAGCACTGACACATACTGTTGTATAGGTTTTTTTGTTTTTTTTCTGGGGGGGGGGGGGGCACCCAAATGGCTAGCACCGGCCCTGGCAATAATATAATTTATACTAGTACTAACTGTATTCTTATTAGTCAAACCTGCAAATGAAGAGATCAACAGCTATGTTGTTACTAGTAGAAATTATAATTAAGGATATCCATAATAATGATGGCACTAGTAGGTTTCAAGTTTGAAATATCTCAGAATCCCTAAAAAACAAAGGTGGCCTTTTTAACATTTATTAGGCAGACTGGATATGTATTATATATATATATATATATATATATATATATATATATATATATATATATATATATATATATATATATATATATATATATATATATATATATATATATATATATATATATATATACTTCTATTGTTCCTAGTAGAAATTGACAGTCCAGATATCCATGAGAACATTCTTACCATCCAAAATGAATATTTCAGATATCTGAAATGCAATTCTTCCTAGGACAAATGACATCACATTTCCCATTCATGTGTATTGGGTTTATAGCGCCTCCTATTCACAATTACATTCTTCCTGTCAAGAATGAACATTGTGGATAGGAGAAACTGTTATTTTAGATAGCGCTAATTCAGCTGTTACTAGTAAAAACTCTTATTTCAGATGGGTCAAATTAAAACTCTAAACATTTGATGTCCGTGAATTTTAAAGACACATTTTGATGCCAAGAAAGAGCTTATTTTCAACAGGCAGCAAAAGTTATTTTAGGTTATGTAACACATAGAGGACTACAAATGCTTGTCTCACCAAGTTTATGTCATCAAACCAGATGTCCCAGCATGTCCACCCAGAGGTCTGAGCTTAATGCTCAGAAAAATGGCTGTGTTTAGTGAACTTCATATCCATAATGTACTGAAACAAGTCCACTTCAGGAACTGGTCTTTCCAGACCCAGGATGAGCTCCTGGTCCAGGTTGTACCAGCCCAGCAGGGAAACTGGTGCTGACGACCCCCCTGTCCTGGCACGTTTGCTCTCCAGCTTTAACAGGACAGCTACTTCAATGGAGAGTTGCTGCCTGCTGTCATCCTGAAACACAACAAAGATGGAAATCAAGGATGATAATCTCAGAATTAATCTGTAATCCAGTAAGAAGTCAGAGTAGATTCAAACACACTGCTGCTGCTCACTTACCGTGTGTTTGCAGAGAATGTTTTCCTTGCAGATGTGTTGCTTGTGCACAAGCAAGACTTTGGTTAGCACGCAAAATACCATACTGTGTGTGTGCGTGCGTGCCTGCGTGTATATGTGTACTCGTCTATACATCAAAGTGAGGACCATGATGAACTTTTCACCTGTAAAGTGAGGACATATGCCCGGTCCTCAATTTGGTGCAATCTTACAGAGCTCTACTCGTTTGTTTTAGAGGTATGGTATGAATTAAGTTTTAGTTCAGGTTAGGGTTAGGACTAGATAGGCATTTTTATGGTTATGGTTAGGGTATGGGTTAGGCATAATACAGTCACAAAAATTAACAAAAATGAATGGAATCAATGGATAGTTAGACGAGAATGTGCGTGTGTGTGCGTGTGTGTGTGCCTGCGTGTATATATGTGTGCGTGTATGTGTGTGTGTGTGTGTGTGTGTGTGTGTGTGTGTGTGTGTGTGCCTACGTTTATGTGTGTGCGTGCATATGTATGTGTGTGTGCATATGTTTGTTTGTGTGTGTGTGTGCGTGCGAGGTTAAGTCAGGGCTTTTCATAAATAAGAGCCAAAAATACACTCATATAAAAACATACTTTTTGTATTATTAAGGCACGCATTATTCAAAAAGACCCATTGAGTTAAACTATAGAGTTTGGTTTGGACAATTTTCCTCTAATTAAATGTTGAGTTGAACAAAGATCCTGCCCCGATTTGGCTTTTTGCTGATGTTTTTTTTTACATTAAGTTATTCTTTTCTTGAATTAACTGAGACATTCTAGCCTGGCAAGCCATCCTATATATGTGAATATATACCTTCAGGACGACGAAGGCCAGTGTGGCTGAAACTAGTAGACATGTTTTAATTTAATTAAACCATGGTAAAATAAAGGCTTTTAAACTATTTTCATCTTCCTGAGTGCTGCAGACCTCTCTTTTTTTGTTATACCTGTATCCCAGAACTGAAGAGCACCAGAGGTATTCACAATCTTTCTACACCCCAAGTGCTTCTAGGGTGTAGAAAGATTAGGCCTGGGACGATAACAAATTTTGCTGGACGATATATTGTCTAACAAATTATTGACAATAAACGATATTATTGTCGACATTATCGAGACCAAACTAACCACTTATGTAATGTTAATATATCATAATCATGCAAGTACATCCTTTAAAATGCAACAATTAAACCTTTATTTAACATTGGAATGTCCAGAACCAGAACTTCTAAATAAATAAATAAATAAAACAAACAAAAAACAATAAAAATAAAATAATAAAGGACTCTCACTCTCTGTTAGAATATATTGCACCAAAAACAATAAAATAGACCCTGTCTCTCCAAAACAATAAATACAATGACCTATCTAGTGTCAACAACCAAAACTGCACTTGAACCCTCTTATCATCCAGCATCTTTGGAGGCGAGAGAGAAGGAAAACATATACACGCAGGCACATGGAGATATATTGAGGCTGGAAAAATTATTGAGTTAATTTTCATCTATCATACGATTAATTGACTTATTGATTATTGTCCCAGCCCTACACTCCATGCACTTCTGCTGTTTTTGATATAAATGGTCACAAGTTGTGTTTATCATGACTGAAAATGCCAGTTAACTACATAGTGAGGAGTATTTAGGAGATTACATTTTCTTTTCATCAACATTTAAAAGAGTGGTGATGATGACGGTGTTTATTTTTTGTTGCAATAAGTGATTTATTGTGAAAAGCTAACAGGAAGTCACGTTTGTTCTTCCGGCAGTGTCAGTGAGTTGGTAAACAGTAAACGGACTCCAGACAGGTAGGTAGGAAGTTGTTTCCTCCGTTGCTTTGGAGCCGGTTCGTTAGAGGGGCGGGTTTATGACTTTTTATTTGTTGTTATGAGTTATCTGACTCATGCCGTGGAGACGGAATCCACCCTGTAAACAATCCGCTCAAACTTTAAGCTCCGTCCTCCAACTTTGTTTTAGCTCGTTGGGAAGTTTCTTTTCCCGCGTTTCGATCCAGAAAACGTATTTGGACAGAACCTCTACATCTATGAATCAGAGTTTTAGTTTCTCCTCGGTTATAACTACATATGTTCCGTTAGTCCAGAGTCTGGGTCAGTAAACCAAGCAGAACGCTTGCTGGGATTGTTGTGGATGACTTTTGACCCAGATATTCTCGGCAGCCGGGAGCCCCCTGGGTTCAGGCTGATCACTTTACAGTCAACAGAAGCAGACGTGTGTTGTTCTGTATTTTAGTCTAATTTCAGCCCGTCAGAAGTGAATTCATCATGCTTTTATGACAGCAGATCTAATACAACATGAGTGTGTGTTGTTAAAAACACATCCCGTACAATGTCTCCTCAGTCCGGCTGAAGCTTGGGTTCTGTGCTGGGCCTGGTTCTGCTCAGTGAGATGGATCCAGTTATGGAGGAAAGTACTGAGACCAGTTTGGTGAGTTGAAGCCAAAGCATTTCTTTCACTGATTGGCTGGATCCCAGATCCCCCACCACACCAAAGCATAAAGCTTAATTTTCCATTCATGGATAATGTTTTACTCACATCTAACATTTTTATTGTTATTTATTGTTTTTGAATAATGAGTTACAACATGATGCAATTCCCTCTGGATTCAATAATGTTTCTTATGTAACAAGTAGCTCCTGCTGGCTGAAGGATGTTCTGTGCTTTTCTTCCAGTGGATTTTCATGTTGGCTGGAGTTGGGGCCGCTGTTTTAGTTATTGGAGCTTTTGTATTTCTTCTTTACAGAAGATACAAACCATCAAGTCAGTTCCTTCACATTCTGCATCTCCTACAATGTCACACAGTTTAGTGTAAAAAGTCACACTGTTCTGGTACCAGAACCAGCAGTAGCAGCATAAACCTCACATAATCCAGCCAGCGCTAACAAAGTCAGTGGGAGGACCACAGACAACATCGATTGATCTGGTCTGAATGAAGTCTTTTTAAACATGGCTGATTACTGATTAGTTGGTGAGACATTTAACCCTAAAAGATAATTTTTATGTTTTTATCCTAACATGCGTAAAAGCTTTAGTCAGGAATAACCGATCCTGGTCCTGGAGGTCCATCATCCAACATGTTTTAATTTCTCTGCTCCTGTTCATCTGATGTTAAAGCTGCTATAGCAAATGTGGAAAACAAATTACAGTAGCATAAAAAAATTTTTTCATGCCTCTTAAAGCATCTCTCCGCAAGTTTTACACCTTAAAATTATGCTTTTTTGTAAAGTTTTTGCATCATACTATTATCTGTTATGTTCATTTTCATACCTGTGATAGTGTTGGGGGGGGTGTCCCACGTCTGTGTACTGCACTATACAGTTTTTGAACTTCGGGTAGCCGCAGGATGTACTGACTGGGTGTTGTTTTACGGCAGTATATGGCAAGCCAAAATGCGCGTCCTGAACGCGAGTTTTGACGCCAAAGGGGGCAAAAACTCACGTGTTCTAAAGCGAGCATTATGTCTGCCAAAACGCGCGTCTTGAACGAGCGTTTTGGCAGACATAATGCAAGTTTAGAACGCGCATTTTTTTAATCCCTTTGGCTTGCCATAATTGTATAACGTAGAGTCACTGTAGCAGCGGCAGATTCACCAAAGAAAGCTAGAAATCCCTTATCAGAGGAATATAGTAAAAGAAAAGAAGAACGTGATAGAGCAAGAGCAAAGACCAGAGTTATTATTGGGCCATCTTTTCCTCGCTGGAGCCGGCTGCTTCCACTTCAACTTTAGGACAATCTACCAGAGTCCCAAAAAGAAAAACACCATTTGAAGTCACGGACAACAAAAGACGTTTGGACCTAGAAAACAGCGACCGGTGTTTAGTGCTATCTGGTTTTCTCTGGCAATGTGGGTTCCTGGTTCTGGTGAACGCAGATCCAGGGAAGATACCCGAGGGGAGGGGTGAGTGTTCCGTGACTGTGCTTGCGTTCAAAACCTAGCTTGTTTGCAGATTCGCTATAACAGCTTTAATCGGTGGCTGATTAAAAGGCTAAGCAGGCCATTGAGTCAGGTGTGTTAGAGCAGAGAAACAACTAAGGCCATGTACACACTTAGCAGGTTTATTTAAACCAAATATCCTCTCTCTGCATAACTTGGATCCACACCACCTCGTTTTTAGAAAAAAAATTCTTCCGGACCTAATCGCTCAGCTGCATTCAATCAGAATAACGGTCCATCTCCCTGCTAGCCTAGAAATCTAGACAGACCGTAGCAGAAGGCAAAAGGATTTTACAGTGCATGTTAGTCTACCCACACTCCATTAGAGCATCAACAGGCCTGAATAGTCCTGTGTCTTGCCAATCACAGCACTCTATCAGTTTGGTGGGCGGGATGATGCAACTGAGGTAAACTACAAATATGGCGACGACTTGTTTGAAACAGCTTTGGCATCAACTTTGAACTATTTAGACTTGTGCTTTTCTTTGAGTCAAGAGCAGATAGAGGTACTTAAGTTTATTTAGAAAAAGGATGTATTAGCATCTTCTTCAACTGTGTATGGAGGACTGCCCCGTTGACTGACATCCGTAGTGGTGAGTAGTATGTGTCCAATAGTATGTGGAGACAGTTTGGAAGACAACCATAGATTCCACCCCATGACTGAGCTCTGTCTATGGGTCGTGGCCAGACTATATTTTCACATATATAAGATGGCTTGCCAGCCTATCTCCCTGCATCACTTCCTAAAAAACCATGAAAAATGGTAATAACCATCCTTAATGTTGTCCGTCGCCTGTGGTATTCTACATAGAGCAGGAATGAAGCTTGTAAAGACAAGCATAAGTGCTTAGACAATCAATAATGCTAACACAGAGCATCCATGCTGTTTGAGTGTAAACACAGGTTGCTCAGTGCATTGCAAATCCTAAAACCCCGGTTATTTATGTCCACAAGCAAATGCGGACAACAGAGAAGTCACAAATCTTCACTTTGGTCAGAGGTTTTTGAAAGAATCGTTTTTGATGCAGTATAGCTTCACTTTTGTGTGGATGACAGACCAAACCATAGATATGAATGTACAGGGCCTCAAAGAGCTGGATAAGGACCTTCTAGGAGCAGGATTGGTTTTCCCTGGTCTAAGTCATACCAGATTTATACCAGTCCTTCTGCTAAAAGGTAAACATGTGGACATATAATGAAAATAATAATAATAATGATAATAATATTAATAATAATGATAATATTAATATTGATAATGATAATAATAATAATGCTGATACAGCTATGTGTACTCCAAAAAGTAACAAGTAAGTTTTATTTATTTGGAAGATGCTTGATGTTATTTTCCTAACGAACACAGAAGAGACTATTTTTAATTGAGCCATCAGGATGTTCTCCTGTTTTAGTGGACAAAAAGGATCAAGATTTTGTCTTTTAGCCATTAAAAACCCAGTAAATGTAAAACTACAGAGTCTAAAGTACAAACCGAGCAGTTGTTGGAGGGTGACAAATCTCAACCAAACACCCTGTACTAACAAAGTGCTGGACTACGTGTATTCTACAGTCAATATCTTGATCCAACAGTGTGGGAATTCTTCAATCCATTCCTCCGTTTTCCCACAGATTCTGGATCAGTAAATAGTGATTCTGTTTATTCTGTTGGGTTTAAATTATCTGTCACCAACTTGTCAGGAATCCTCATCCAAAGAGCTGCCATGGTGTTGTTATGGTAACCCCTCCCAGTGACTGGTCCCAGACAAAATAAACTCACGATTAACAGCAACACAAATGAAACCACTTCATGATTTAAATACACCAAACAAATATTATTATTTATGGCACAAAAAGAGCAGCTCGGTGGTCTCACTGAGAACTTGTGTGTCTCAGAGGAAGAGGCTGGTGTTCCTCACTACCGCTTCAGAAAGAGGGACAAGGTGATGTTCTACGGACGAAAGATCATGAGAAAGGTTAGTGGGGTGCGAGCGGACCAATCAGCTGATTGATTTCATCATGTTGTTTACACCCAAGGGGTCAGCAGTGCAGTCCTGATGTAATGTCACTATAGTTCAACAAAATTAGGCATCATTTTCTTTATGATAAGTTGGCAAATAAAAACACTAGCAGCCTTTGTTAGAGCAAAAAGGATCTTATTCATCTTTTCAGAGTGAAACAAGCGGTTTTAGGACCCATTTAAAGACCTTTCTGTCAAATAAAGATAGAAACTGTTTTATCTCCTTCCCTTTTCTATCTTTGACCCCTTTAATGCTCAAAGAAACTGAACGAGAAGCAAAGACAGAGATAGACAGGTAGGCGATGGTTCTGGAAGGTTTTACAGTTAGCTGAAGGCTGGGGGGGTCGGGACCCAAGAGAGAATGGACTCCTTACAGCTTTTATACCACAAATCTCCTTGGGTCTGAACATGTGCAGAGCTGCTTTTAGAACAGAATGACAGCAAACAGTCTACTAGTCCCTCTGAGCACATTACTGGATCAGAGCTCTCAGTCAGAGCACATCCTGATCCAGCTGAAACCCTCAGACCAACTCTGAATCCTGGACAGCCTGGAGTTTTATAGAAGTTACTCATCTGATAAGTAACATTCAGAGTTGATAATGTCTCCTGTCTCACAGGTCCAGACGTTGTCCACAGCGCCTGCTTCCAACTCAAACTCCTCACGGCAAAGAGGAAGGAAGAGGACCAAAGTCCTGTCTTTAGCTCGCAAGTGAGACTGGTTCAGGAGCTTTGAGAGGACTTGAGTCCTGATCTCAGGATCTTACTCTGGCTTTGTTACAGGACATTCACAGAATAACAGTTCAAGCAGCAAAGGCAGTCTTTTATGTTTTTGTGTCAGGATCCTGCGCATCCGAAGGGAGCCGCCCACCCTGCAGCCCAAAGAGCCTCCTCCCTGCCTGCTGGAGGCTGACCTGACCCAGTTCGATGTGCAGAACTCCCATCTGCCCTCTGAGGTTCTGTACATGCTAAAAAACGTCAGGTTGGTGACTTGCTCTGTGAAACACAGGAAACCATTTAAATCTTTGTGAATATTGATAGTGTCATTCATGATCACGTTCAGGGTGCTGGGTCACTTTGAGAAGCCGGTCTTCCTCGAGCTGTGTCGTCACATGGTTCTGATCCAGCTGCACCAGGGCGAGGGACTGTTCCGACCTGGTGACACCGATGACAGCATTTATGTGGTCCAAGATGGCCGTCTGGAGCTTTGCATCCACGAGAGTGTAAGACTGAAACTCAATGTTGGATAACTCAGCTTCTGAGGGGGAAACTGTTCAACAGTCGAGCTTTTATTTTGTAGGATAAATGAATTGTTGCAGACTCTAAAAAAGATATGTTCATGCTGCAGATGTTTAAGGGGCCAGATCATGCTATTTTAAACCTGTGAGAGCAAAGGTAGGCACAATATATGATAAAATATTACCACTGGCACTATTGAGATGTCATTTTATCAGCCTGAATTTGTACCCGGAAATGAAACGGTCCATTTCAGTGAAGCTCCGCCCACTCCCGCTCCGACAAAACGTGCCCACAACAGCGACTTAGGCAAGTCAATTGTTGTATTGGCTTTGGTAGTCTAGCAGTTAAAGCATCTGCTTTTCATCTTGTTTTGCCATTTCCTGACGTCGGTTTGACTCCCGGTGTCGGCAGCAGTAGTTTATTTAGCCAGCTGAAGCATTTTCATTTATTTATATTTTAGTTTTATGAAGCGCCTCGTGATTTTTATCTTGAGAGGTGCTATAAAAGATTGTTTCTTCTTTATTGATTATTTTCTGCAAAATGTTTTGTGTCTCTAAAGATCTTTCCAAGCAGCGTTTTAGTTGATTTACTCTGCTCACCTCACATGGTTTTTACAGCGTTGTTTGTCCCCAACGCAGAAGTAATTTGTCAGAATCTCCACTCTGGTACTGGTGGAGGTTTAAAGCAGTCATCTGTGAAATGAAGGTGTAACATTGCTTGCTGTGTTGTGGGTTTACAGACGTAAACATGGATTAAACATGTTAGCATGTGTGTGTTATCAGATCTTTGATGTACTGAAGAAAAGAGAATGAGATCTTCTATGGCTCTTTTCCACTAGCGCCTGCTCAAGGCAGCTTGGTTTGGCACAGCTCCAAGGGTTTTCCCGTAGACAAAAGGTCCACAGTTGTTGCCTTTCTTTAGAACCAACTTTCATGTAGTTACAAGAGTTGCTGAAACCAAGAGACAGCTCTCAGTCTTCAGTTTTCACAGCAGCTACCTAGAGTCAGCTTGTTGCTGCGGGTCTGCTCCATCCTGCTGCATTCTATGGCAGGCCATTGTAGTATGTAATTTACAAACACATCCATCTATGAATATAATTTTAGATTGGATGATTTCCAACCCTTGCATAATAAAGAAATATGCCACCAGTAAATTGTTACTAGTAGAAATTAAATGTTACTAGCATTTCCGGTACTACTGAACATGCTAATGAAATACATTCATTTCTACTGATCAAAGGAACATGAGTATTTGAACACCCTGCGATTTTGCAAGTTCTCCCACATTGAGGGGTCTGATATTCACATTGTAGGTGCATTCCCACTGTGAGAGACAGCATTTGAAATAATTCAGGAAATCACATTGTATGATTTTTAAAGACACATTCAGCAACTTTTACAACTTAAAATAATGTTTTTTGTAAAGAGGCATCATACTATCATCTATTATGTTCATTTTCAGAGCTGTGATGGTGTTGGGGCAGTCCCACGTCTGTTTACTGCACTATACTGTTTTTGACCCGCGGTCCGCTGCCGGAAGTACTGAGTATTTGATCCACTTATTGTCGGACTTGGCAACAGTAACTAAGGGGGGCGGGGCTCGGCGAAAGGTCAATTATTAGAAAAGCTATCATCAGAACTCCTGGAGGAGCCTTTAGAACCAGCTGGAGCCTGAACCCTCTGAGAGTCAGATTTCACATCACATCTATAGAAGTAACACATGGATTAAGATTTTTGAGATAAAGGTTGTTATAGAAACCTGCTGTCAGTCAAACACAGTCCCTGGTCAAGATGCATTTAGCTTCAATAACGTGAATTTTGTCACACTTTTATAACTGAAATCACCTCTAGCAACCTGATCCCTGGCTGCTCTGCTGTGTTCCTGATGTCTGGGTTGTATATGTCCCTGCAGGATGGTACCGATGCTGTTGTGAAGGACGTGCTCCCAGGAGACAGTGTCCATAGTCTGCTCAGTATCCTCGACGTCATCACCGTATGTTTGTATTGTGTTCCGCTCTTCCTCACTGCTTTGTAATAACTGATCTGCTTTTAGTGAACTCTTGGGTTTTTAGGGTTACCCGGCTCCGTACAAGACCGTCTCAGCCCGGGCTGCTGTCCCCTCTGCCGTCCTCCGTCTTCCAGCGGTTGCATTTCAGGCTGTCTTTGAGAAATACCCTGAGACCTTGGTGCGCGTCATTCAGGTAAATCTGAGCAGAGAGGTTTAAAGTTCAGATGATTCCTGATTCAGATCAACCATTGTGAAACATAAAAACACCTAAATACACGTCGGTGTAAAGTGACACATCTGAGCCTCCCTCTCACACCCAAGGACATTTTAGTTAGAACTTCTCTAGGAAAATATCTTCTGTTGGGTAACTGCTCTCAGGACATGGTCAGTGCCTTGCTGGAGGTGTGAGATGAAGACCTTTTTGACAGATTCTTCTGCCAGGTGTTCCTGGCAGAACCTCACTATACTTTTAGTGGCATCTTCTCCTACCATCTAAACCACCAGGTTTCCTAAACATATGACCACAGGTTTGATGACACAACTACAAAGTCCGTCATAAACCTGCGACCTAGCCTGCCTCTTGATCCACTTGCACCAGATGCTTCATTCTTTTTCTCCAGGTGGGGGGTCCACAGGTGCTTGAGCTGTCGTAACTGGTTTGGGCTTTGCCCTGCCACCAGGTGCTCACACATGGGCCCCAACCCCAGGCCTGGCTCCAGCGCCAGACCTCTGTACTCCTCTAGTACTCTGTTCTTTTTTCCATGAAAGGTCTTTGATTATTATGTTATTAGTTTTCATCTGCATCATTTAATCTTTCTGTCTTTTGGTTATGTTAACCTTGTGGTTTTGGTCTGTGAACTACATGAATATACTTCCCCTCCCATCATGTTGTGTTTCCTGTAGATAATCATGGTGCGTCTGCAGAGAGTTACCTTCTTGGCCTTACACAACTACCTTGGTCTGACCACTGAGCTCTTTAACCCGGTACGTTTAGTAGGACACACACAGATTGAGCGAATGTGTGAATGGGGCTAATGTCAATTTTTTCTGTATGGGTAACAGGAGAGTCAGGCCATTTCTCTGGTGTCGGTGGCTAACATTCTGGGCGAAACTCATCAGTACAAAGGTTTCCGAAAGCAGTTGTCTCACACTGAAGACCTCGGTCCTGAAAGGACTGATACAGGTCTGGACTCACAGCGATCAGCTCACCCATTCTGCTTTAATCTGCACTAATCCACCCGTTTGTTTTAACAGGACTAGAACGGTCCAACTCTTGTGACACGCCCACAGCTAGAGCCAAGAAAGCCCACTCCCAGCCCAGTCCAAGTGCTGCTGCAGGTACAAGACCATCACACAACATACAGTCCTCAGCACACACACACACACACACACACACACACACACACACACACACACACACACACACACACCAGTATTTTTCTCCTTCCCCTTCTCTTTGCAACAAACAACTAACAGGAACTCTGAATCTGCTGTTGTCTTTGAGAAACACGGTTAATCAGACTTGGTCATAGTACAGGATCGCTCATCAGTCTCTGCTCCATCTCACTCAGGCAAATCTCTCTCTCTCTCCCCCTCTCCCCCTGGTAGCCTGACTCTGTCCCCCTTTTGTGGGACAGCCCCCCCCACCCCCATGCCTGCAGCTGGACCCCTCACCTGTCTGCCTCATCCCCTCTGTTGGAGCCACCAAACTCACCTGTTTCTCTTGTCTATCATACAAGCTAATCAGCGTTAATAATATAAGCAGCTAGCTTAGGTCACAGGGCTGATAAATGCTGGTGGAGCTTTTATTTATTTTAGCAACTCCAGCTAGTTTAAAATATGTATTAAGAAAATCTTAATGGCATCAATTTTTTTCTTACTTTGCTTTTTTGCACACTGCACTCTTGCGGACTGGACATTTGGAGAACTCTGAACTTCAAACCACAATTGTGTTCGGGTGTGTGGGTGGTGGTGGTGTGTGTGTGTGTAGAGGGTTGTTCCTGTTCACTTTATCAGGAAAATTAGGAAAAAACAAACAAGCTTTTATGTACATCTGTATGTAACAAATGTTTTAAACTGGATGATTTTTGATAAGGCATTCCATATTTAATGAGGACCCAGAACTGGACCCCATCCTACCTTCACCTTGTGCACCTGTTTAGGCTAGCTGACAGTCTGACCGTCCTACACAGCAAAAAGGAACAGGGTGCAGCTGTGTAAGCAGAGCTAGTGTGGGACTCAAGGAGACTGATCTAAGCTAAATCAATAAGTCACAAAGCAATGTATACATTTTCCATCACACGTCTCATCCTGCTTTTCAGAAGATTAACATTCTGTCATGTTCTTCTTTCACCTCAACAACCTTGTGAAAAGACTTGACACATCTAACCCCTAAGTCCTGCTGCATGGTATAACAACAAAAACAAAGTTGCTGCAGGTGTTTAACTCGACTGTTCTGTGTGTGTTTGTAGGTGAAACTGTGGCGGACGTTACCAGAGTATTTGAACAGGTCCAACTTTCCAAAGAGGAGTCGGGGTCTCCGGGTCCAGTAAAGGTTTCTGTTTGATCTTTTGTTCTTTTAGCTTAAATCTGAATGTTGAGATGGATGGGTGTGATGAAGCAGAAGGTACTTTCTGACACGCTCAGCATGTATTTTTAGCTGAAATCTGATTTATTTTTGTGTGGTTCTTAAATCAGACTCCAGTTTGACCCACATGATGTCACATGCTGCTGCTTCAGGGTGTTTAAAGGACATCTGGACGCTACACTCGTCAGAGTTGGTGTTAATTCTGAGTTTCTGCTCAATACGAGATGAGAAGTGAATCACGTTTACCTTTGACCGTGTTGCTTCCAAAGCAAAGAGGTTCCATCTGTCACACTAGTGACGTGAAAATCATGATAAGAATCATGTCCGTTCAGACTTTGTAAAACCTCAGGTTTGGGTCTGATTTTAAAAAATCAGCTTTGTTTTGCTCCGAATGTCATAAAAAAATCCGGTCTGGGTTATGAAGGGGCCAGAAAGTCTGATTGGGGTCATTGATCCTGCAGATATTTCTGATCAGGACAATCAGCTGACCTGCTGCAGAACTCGGGGTAGAAGCTATACCTAAAGAGAACAAACAGAGTGACACATTAAGGGTTTGTTTACAAAAACAGATAAAAGACATTTTTGATTTATAAACTTTAGTTTGACTGATGGCACCTGAGATAAATAATAAAAAGGTGCATTTTTTAAAAGTTATAAAAACAGACTCTTCACATCTCACTGATTGAAGGCTCGTCACACACGTTTTGTGTATTTACTACAGGTCTTGTGTGTTTTGCCTCTCCTCAGTCTATTCTAAAGAAGAGTGTGACGATGCAGCATGCTCCATCCGCTGTTTACCATTACAACGACGCTGGCGGAGGAAGCATCCACCATAATAAAGTCAACGCCATTTTTCAAGCTGCTAAAAAAGATCTGCTGCAAGTCATCCAGCTGCAGGTAGCACACTGCAAACATCTGATCTCAGCTCCATCTCTGTCCCAGAGACACTGTAGCTCTGAAGTCTCATGTTCAGGAACAAACATCTTAAATGGATTTTCCACCCCAAAGTAAAATTTTGTCTATTGCCATATTCCCCAGAGTTAGATAAGTGGGGAAAAAGAATTCCGTACCCAGCCCAGTCATTCTCCTGATCTGGCAGTACTCCTTTAGCGTTAGCTTAGCATAAAACAATGTAAGTGAATGGTAACAACTAGCCTTGTGTGTGAAAAAGTCATTAAAATTACTCAGTAGTGATCCTAATTCTGCTTGGTGACCTCAATAATTATACTGACTGTAGGTGAAAATAATTAGTAACATAAAGGAATCACAGGCGCCGTTTTAGACTTGGGACTACTTTATGACAAAGCACAGCTGTAAGCCTCCGCTGACACCTGCTTCCATAAACGCAAATGCACTTGTTAGTAAACCACCATAACACACACAAACAATGAAGAATGGAGCTCAATCCTGAGTGGATGCGCTTTTTTTCCCTCCATCATAGATGCGATAACGCAGGAGTAAAACATGATAGGCTCTCTACAGAGCTGTTTGAAGAGTTTCCTAACTGTTTCACGTGTGAACACATTTAATTAGGCCTAATTCCTCCTGTCCGTGCGCTGCAGATGGAATGATTTTTGTGTTTCACTGCTGCAGGGGGAAAGTGGTAGCCTGGCAAGCCATCCTATATATGTGAATATATAGTCTGGCAACGAACCATTGACAGCTCTCAGTCGTGAGGTGGGATCTACGGTTGTCTTTCAAAATGTCAGCATGCAATTGGATAGCGCTAGGACCAATCAGAGTAACGAACAACGTGACGTAATCACAGCGACGGAAAAGCGGGAGGCAGCAATGGTGTCTAACATCAATGATTTCTGTCGTTTTTGTATGAAAAACATGTGAATATCAGGTGTACTGGGACATTGCACTACTTTGTTTGATAAAAAATAAGAAGCCGCTAAGTATATCAGACAGACTTACACACGTTGGAGTCTAAATAATCCGATGTTGATGACAAAGCCGTTTCAAACGAGCGTGTTTCCTGCTCTGCCGCCATGTTGCTTGGGTTTCGCGGCCACAGCGCTGACGTCATCGGCTACTCCCACTCTGTGATTGGCCCACAATATAGAGCGCTGTGATTGGCCCAACCAAAACTATAGCGAGCTGTGATTGGACAGCCACAGGCAGCGAGGGTTCCTATGAAGCGTGCCTAGACCAAACTCTGCAAAGCAAGAATTTGGTCTAGTTCACTAGGCTAGGAAAATGGGTCATTCAAAGCAAATAAGTTTGGATTACCAGAGAGGAGCAGACCTTGGATTGTTCACCTGGTGAAGCTTTGTATAATAATCAGAATCAGTTGGTCTCCTGCAGCAGGCTGCTCACGGGTGCAGTTCTGCACTCAGCACAGCGATCCTTTCAGTGGAAGCTTACAGCTGTGCTTTGTCATAAAGTAGTCCCAAGTCTAAAATATCCATATCACCTTTATAAGGGTTCTGTTAAATGCAACCAGCAAGCTTAGGCTGTCAGCTAATATCTGTTTATACAGATTATGTTTAAAGAGTCCTTAAAGCATCCTACTTCCTGTTCAGACACTGATAATAATAACTGATGATATGTTTTCTTTCTATCTAAATTAAAAACATGTTGTTTCCTGCTTTTTGATGCTGTTACCAGCAGGAGGAAGCTACAGGTAAAACTAAAACAGTCAATCTAAACATGGTGCGCAGCTACAGAAACTTTTGACTTAACCATGATTGAATATTAATGTGCTCATTATATTTCTGTATTGTGGTGTAATGGAGTTCTTCTGTTTGAATTCACTTCATATGTGGTGGTGCTAGGATCCCAGCCTGCTGGAAGGAAGGGTGACACTTCGCCAGATTAAAGCTGGTTCTGTTGTAGGTCACCAGGGAGACCAGGTCAGTCCAACTGCACCCCCACCCCCCTTCAATGGTGTTTTTCAGTGGAGCTTAAAACAGAGATACTGACAAAACCTACGTGTGGATGTGCCATCCTGGAGAAGTTGGACAACCTGTGCAACTTCTGTAGGGTTAAGGAATCGCCTCATGCTGCCAGTAGAGATAATTACTCAAGCCAAAACTAGCACGAGTGGAAAACCAGCCAAAAAAGATCAGGAGGGAGAAACTTGAAATTACCTCCACATGTTAAACCAGTCCTGTTTTGAGGGTTTTGTAATTGTTGCCACTTTAGTGCACCTGTCGTTAAGTCCATGAACACCAATACAGCTGAAAGGGATTAACAATGCCCTCAGCTGCTTAATCAACCAGAAAATTATCAGACAGGTTTCATTGATTTCATGCCAGGCCCAATAAAAAAGTGTTCCTTTAATATTTGTGAGCAGTGTATATATATATATATATATATATATATATATATATATATATATATTCACACACACACACACGCGCACACACACACAGAATAGCTTGCCAGGATAATGTAGCTCTGCACCAGCACACAGAACTAAAGGAAGGAGGTGTCTCATTGGACCAGCCACATATCAGTAAAAGACACAACTAGCGGTTAGGAAACAAATTCTTGCCCTGAACCTTTTTTTACTGAATACACACACGGGCACAAACACAGGCACAGGACAAATCAGTGACTACCAGGAAAGTCTGGATGGCAAGCATGAATAGAGTGGTGACTACTGCAGAGTCAGTGACAGCTCGAAAAGACGGCATCTGGGGCAGAACGAGCTGGTAACCCAATCTGTGTTTACTGTGAGGTGGACGCTCAATCATGCTACGAAGAACTTACAGAAAACCGTACCCCCAGGGGTGCTCGGTGGGGTGGGGGTATGAGAACGGGAACTGACCATGGCAACACAGTTATATGACAACATATGGCAGCTAGATCCCTGGTTCAAGCATTGTATTGCCTTGGCATCGAGGGTGAGCATAAGAGACGAGCCATCCGCAGCACCACTGAAGTGGCCGTGAAGGCTTCTTGATGGCTGTGGCTCAAGAGAGGAGAGCCATGGAGACATTGTAGTAGCTAATCAGCTATCTGGACACAAGCTAGGGCCTGATCAACCCTGGCTGGCTCACCTGAAAGCAGGTGTTGAAAGACACAAAACATCCAATGACTCCAGGAAAATATCACTGATGATGTGTCCAGAGGCATCAGAGGATGTATTGTATACTGAACAGGCTAGAGTTGGTGTTTAAACAATGTTTAACCCAGTGTCAACCATGCTACAGATCTTCTGGTTTTATGGGTCAGACTGATTTATTCATTTTATAAAATCTGTTACTTCAAATAAAAATCTGGACTAACTGAAATTATTTTATTCTGGTAAGTCTTTCACATGGAGCACAAAGAGTTTAAAATGTCTTCATTTGAACTGAAACTCGTTTTTACCCACCCACTCTTTCTGGTTTTAGATATATTGTAATGCATGAGGCGAGTATGTGACCTTTGTCAGGAGATCTGATGTAAAAGAAGGCTGGATAGTACTCCACAGAGTTGTAATGTTTTTATTTCCATTAAATGGAAACTAGCCCTAAACCCAACAGACCCACTGATCTGATCTTCCATCTCTTCTCCTGGCCCTGCTCAGGACATGAGTGTTGCGTTCATCATCTCCGGACTGCTCCACGTCTACCAGCGTATGATCGACCGCGAGGAAGAGAGCCTGCTGTTTGTCACCCACCCAGGGGAAATGGTGGGTCACCTGGCCGTCCTCACCGGGGAGCCCCTCATTTTCACGGTGCGAGCCCACCGGGACTGCACCTGCCTCTTTGTGTCCAAGGCCCACTTCTATGAGTAAGACCAACATCTGGGGCAGACCTAATGAGTCAGTCAGACCTTCTTATTGGAGGTAAACGTGTTTGCAGAATAATGCGTGAGGAGCCATGGGTGGTCCTGAACGTGGCTCACACTGTGGTCAGGAGGGTGTCCTCGTTTGTCAGGCAGATCGACTTTGCCTTGGACTGGGTGGCTGTGGAAGCTGGCCGAGCCGTCTACAGGTCTGAGCTCTGAGGGCCTATCAGTCCATCGCTGTGAACCAGAACATCTCACTCATTTGTTTTCTTAGTGTTATCAAACTTCTTCATCAGTGTTTTTTTTCTCCATTTACTCCTGAATCTTGTTTTAGGCAAGATGACAAGTCAGACAGCACCTTCATCGTCCTCAGCGGCCGACTGCGCTCCGTCATCACCAAGGATAATGGGAAGAAGGAGCTGGCTGGGGAGTACGGCCGCGGTGATCTGATTGGTGTGGTGAGAAACCTGGATGCCATGCTGTAGACATTATCTAAGAATCTTACACAGAGGAGAAGATCTCTATAGACTTTAGTGGTTGTTTCCAGGTGGAGGCCCTGACGCACATGAACCGAGCCACCACAGTCCACGCTGTCAGGGACTCGGAGCTGGCCAAGCTACCTGAAGGAGCTCTGAATTCCATCAAGAGGCGATATCCTCAAGTGGTCACCAGGCTGATCCACGTGCTGGGGCAGAAGATCCTGGGCAATATGCAGCAAGTCAGCGGACCCCTGGCGGGTAAGTGATGAATTTATTTGTTTTTTAGATTTCCGACATGAAAAATAAAATAACATTTCGTATCCCTGCTCCTACTAACTTGTTTATAACAGATTAGGTAGAGGTTTGAATGTATATATGCCTATTCTAGGTGCAGCCAAGGTGTTGAACGGGTGCGTTTTGGTGGTCTAAGGATCAGGTCTCTGCTTTTTGCAGATGATGTGGTCCTGTTGGCTTCATCAGAACATGATCTCCAGCTTTCACTGGAGCAGTTCACAGCTGAGTGTGAAGCAGCTGGGATGAGAATCAGCTCCTCTAAATCTGAGACCATGGTCTTGAGTCAGAAAAGGGTAGAATGCCTTCTCCAGGTCAGGGATGAGGTCCTGCCCCAAGTGAAGGAGTTCAAGTATCTCGGGGTATTGTTCACAGTTGGGGGGGGGGGGGGGGGGATGGAGCAGGAGATTGGTGCTACATCTGCAGTAATGCGGGCGTTGTACCGGTCTGTCATGGTGAAGAGAGAGCTGAGCTGGAAAGCTCTGTATATGCCAGTCAACCTCATCTATGGTTCACAAACTTTGGGTAGTGACCGAAAGAATGAGTGGATACAAGATGTCAAAGTGAGTTATCTCCACAGGGTGTCTGGGCTCTCCCTTAGAGATAGGGTGAGAAGCTTGGTCATCTGGGAGGGGCTTGGAGTAGACCTGCTGCTCCTCTATATCGAGAGGAGCCAGTTGAGGTGGCTTGGGCATCTTGTTAGGATGCCTCCTGGACGCCTCCCTGGTGAGGTTTTCCAGGCACGTCCAACCAGGAGGAGACCCAAAGGAAGACCCAGGACACGCTGGAGGGATTATGTCTCTTGGCTGGCCTGGGAACGCCTTAAGCCGGGCGTACACTGCAACTTTTTCACTCGTAGCATTCAGTTCCATCTCAAACTGTACGACTCCCTCACAGAACAAAGCTCACAAGTCATGTTCTCACCCTGTACGACCCAGTGCTCAGATACAACCTGACTGCTCACGCTGTACGTGTGGTAGCAACATGTCAGACCTAAAACTATGCTAAAAATATTCATTTTTACGCAACACGTCGGACCTTCGAGTCCGAAGACCTGGAAGACCTGGAGACTTTTGTTATTGATGTCTTTTTTTGTCAACCTTTATTTGCAAAAGTGAACAAATACAAACTTTGTTACTGATGTCTGTTGTCCTTCGGGCTTGCCGTAGGAGGACACACAGGGGTTTATGGGGGTTGGAGAAGGAAGACAAAAAAAAAGGAAGTAAAACAATGTTTTGGGATCCGTTTTAGACATAAACACTTCAAACACGCTTTCCTCACAATCCTTGTCGTTGTGTGTAGAGAAAAGTGTAAAAATAAAAAGAAACAACGTGTTTATGCAAAAATACCTGGCAGCCGTTTTGAGGCATGCGCTGTGTGAGCAGTTCTGGTACTTTTGGGTCATAGCGCTGCTTCAACAGTGATGCCCTCACGAGGGACGAGTAAAATATCACACGTTTGATTTTTGTGCGACTGCATGATTGCTGATCGGGGGCTGGTCGTGAGGTGTTAACTGCCTCTCATGTATACTACACGATGCATGACACAAAACTCGCCCCGACCTGAAAGATTCTCGCACAAGAATAAATTCGTCACAAATGGTCAAAATATCGCGTTTAGGATTCCCCCGGAGGAGCTGGCCCAAGTGGCTGGGGAGAGGGAAGTCTGAGCCTCTCTGCTTAGGCTGCTGCCCCCGCGACCCAACTCTGGATAAGCAGAAGAAGATGGATGAGTGGGTGGGTGGATAGATGGAAGAATACATGGATGGATGGATGGTTACGTGGAATCAGGAGTGGACTGAAATCTGGAATATTCTAATTGTCTGAGATTTTGAATGTGGGGTTTTCATCAGCTTTAAACCATAATCATCACAGTTATAACAAAGGCTTAAAATATCTGGCTTTGCATGGAATGACTCTGTCTAGCCCGAAGATTTATTTCTTAGTGAATAAATAATTAATTTTCCACCATCAGAAGTAAAAACTACAAAATATCAAACCAGATCTGCAATAGCGGCTCTGAACACGGCCCATTTAAAGTCCCTGTCCTCAACATTTGTTAGGATGTGTGATCTGAAGATCTCATGACCAGGGGTCTCCATCAAAACTTCCCAGTTCACTCTCACTACTAAACTATTTATAAGTATTTTTTATTAGCTTTGTGCCTTTTTGTGTGATTTCATTTTTCAAATAAGCTTTTTGTGTGTAGTTTAGGTCAAACAAAGGCAAGCATCTTTTTTTTTTACCACATTTCCATTAGTCGTGCTATTGACAATGCTGTGAAGTAATTTAATTCTTCTCCTCTCCACAGGCCGTAGTCTGTCCCTCCACACACCTGTCAGTAAGTGGGATGCTGGTAATCCGGTCTCCAACCTGTCCACCGTGACCATCCTACCTGTGTCTGACGAGGTTCCCCTCACAACCTTCACTCTGGAGCTGCAGCACGCACTCAGTGGTATTGGTAAGCCACAATTTCACCAGTACCTACTCAGTGCAAATGAACTTGATTCAAATCGATCCGTAACAACTGAGAAAATGCTCTAGCGGGTGCACTCGTCATAGTGGGAGGTGGGGGAGGTTGGGGGGTGGTCTATACACAGCTCGAGGTGATCTGTATGTGACACAGAATCACAACAGTGGTAGTGATGTCGAACATTCTGGTTAGTTTGTGGCTTTACACAGAACTAACCAGGCTGAACCTGGAAAAGGCTTCAGGCAGTGAGGCGGGCGGCGGGGTAAATGACAGAGGCAAGGCAGCTTTATTTGTATAGCAGAGGCAATTCAATGTGCTTTCCAGAAGCAAGAACAATAACGTCATTGTGACAGCATAATTAAAAACAAATACATTTAAAACAAATTAATTACACAAATTAAATTTGTTCAGGAGTTAAGTGCTAGCCACATGATCGTAAAGTTGCATGTTCGAGCCCGACTCAGTCTGTTACTGTTGTTGTGTCCTTGGGCAAGACACTTCACCCACCTTGACTGCTGGTGGTGGTCGGAGGGACTGGTGAAGCCTGTGTACAGCAGCCTCGCTTTTGTCAGTGCGCCCCGAGGCAGCTGTGGCTACAATGTAGCTTATCACCATTAGTGTGTGAATGGGTGAAAAACCGATTGTGTTGTAAAGCACCTTGGGGGTTTCTAGGACTATAGAAGGCCCCATTTCAAATACAGGCCATAGCAGGTGGACCCATTCCTGATGGAAATGACTTGAAACCCTGCTGAGACAAGTCAAGCTGCGCTCAGCTTGGCACTGGTGGAAGTGCAGACTATCATTCTAGGAAATATTTTCCAGGAAAGCATAAGAAGAAAAAAGAAAAACACATCCAAACTTTCACTTTCACTTGTTTAGAAAGTGCATTGATTAAAAAGTGTGTTAATGTTAGGAACATATTTAAAAGTAGCTGTAGCTACCAGGCAGCTCAGGTGCTGCAGGAGAAACCCCGACGTTTTGCAGTCTGTTGGCAATTTCTCTTTGCTTATTAGTGCATCTTTCTCTATCGGCTGGCTCCGCGTTCTTGCCTGAGTTTGCAGTGAAGAGGGACTGTTAGTGACAAATTGGGAATTAATAGAGGCAGGCGATTCTCTCTGTTGATGGCCGAAGGGAAAAGCAGAAAGTGAAAGTAGTCTGTTTTGAAGGCAGCGTTTCATGCAGCTCTGTCTTTTCCATCATGCTGAATGCCCAGTATGCACACATTACAAATGGCTGTGGCTCTGCCTTCGCTGTTTTGGTTTAAAATACCACCAAGCTGCAGACATTTGAGCTCTCCTGAGGAGACATGTTTTGTTTCTCCTCTGTAGAGGTCTGAACTAGACTTTGCACACTACTGTGTTTAGGTGTTTTGTCCTCAGGATGGACCAGTCTGAGGGTCCAGTTTGGTTTGAAACATCATTGTAAATATAGAGAAAAAAAAGAATAAATAAAGAAATAAAATTAAAGAACATTTTATCAAAGCTAGAAATGAATGGATTGTTCTGATCAGAAGACTTAGAGATTATGGGGTGCTTGTCCAGGTTTGATCCTGGAATCTGGAAATTGTAACGTCTGCATTTGTCCTATTCCGACTCGACTACTGTAACTCCCTTCATGTTGGGCTAACTGCAGCTACTCTCTCAAGGCTCCAGATGGTCCAGAATGCTGCAGCGAGGTTTAGCTCAGAGGGGAAAAAATGGGAGAGTATTTCACCAGCTTTATCTGCACTGTGGTGGCTTCCAGTTGGTTACTGTGTTGAAGTTAAGGTGCTTATGCTTGCTTTCCAATCATTGGCAGGGACAGCTCAGCTCCCCCCTACCTCTCATCTCTTTTTGAGAAATATGTCTGCTCAAGATCTCTCCGCTCTGCTACTGCTGATCTTCTGGTTGTCCCATGGTCTAAGCGCAAGTTACGAGGGGATAGAGCCTTCGCAATCATAGCCCCTAAGCTGTGGATCTGCCTGCCACGCGAAACTAGACAAGCAACATCCTTGGGATCTTTCAGATCTAAATCTGAGCTAAATTGATGCAATTCTATAAGTTGTCTGATGTCATCCTAGGAGTGTGTATTTAGTATCTCGTGGTATCTGACTTTTAATTGGCTTTTTTGTGTCTTTTAAACTGTTGACAGTTCTTTTAACTGAATTTTAAGAGTAATTTCTTATGATGCTTTTGTTCTTGGTCTGTTCTTATCCTTGTTGACTTGTTCTGTTTTATTACTTTTAACTATTATCTGTGTTCTATCCTGTTCAGCGCCTTGGGCTGCCTTGGCTGGTGGCGGGAAGGCGCTATATAAATAAATGAATGAATTATGAAAGAAAAGAAGTTTGTATTGCAAGCTGCAGCTTTAAAAGCCTTCTGTCACATCAGGAACAGGATTTATTTATTTTTCCTAGGTCCAACTTTACTCCTTACCAGTGACATCATCAAACAGAGACTGGGCTCCGCTGCACTCGACAGGTAGGTTGTTGATGACGGTAGGATCGTACTCACGTGAAAAAGTCTTCCTCTACTGACATATTTGTCATCATCTTTTAAAGTGTCCATGAGTACCGTCTGTCCAGCTGGCTTGGCCAGCAGGAGGACATCCATCGTATTGTTCTGTATCAGTCCGACTCTGGCCTTACACCGTGGACCCAGCGCTGCATCCGCCAGGCTGACTGCATCATCATTGTGGGACTGGGTGAGCAGGAGCCCACTGTGGGGGAGGTGAGTGTGAATTCACGCTCAGTTGCTCCAGTCTCATCAATATGCTTTTGTGACAACAGCGACTGTGTTACAAATCAGGACAGCCTGTCAGTATCAAACAATCCTTAAAAAGATGTGTTGAGAGACTTATTTCCTCCTGATTAAGGTCCTGATTCATCCTCACTGTCTCTTTCATAATTCTGTCACAAAAACATGCAAATGATGCATCAAATATGTGGTTCATCAGCAACAGTGAGCTGTGACTTTTGGTAGTAGTCTCTTCTATGTCACAGGGAAAACTACTTTTCATGGCCCTGCCCACTTTGGCTTGGGACCACTCACGGGAAAGAATACAGTAGAGCACTTATCGACTGGTAGAAGATAACCATTCGCAATACCAATTCCACAACATGGCGGAACACATTCAGGCTTATGTCACATCGTTGCATTTTTTTTACCAAAGAAAAAAGAGCAAAAAAAGCAGCAGAAGAGTTTTATTGTTGTTGGCCAATCAGAGGAGGGATGTTTTTATATCCTGAATATTAATGAGTATGGCTTGTAATCCTGTGGTCCCACACACACTCCTCCAACAAACTTCTACCCCCTAAAACAGGAGCGCCAGAGCGTTTTTCTGTAGAAAATCACTCACAAGGCATTCATTGATACACCACGGCATATTTATTGAAATAATTAGATCTCTAAAGTTAAAGTCCCACTAGTTTGTTCTCCGCATTTGACCCATCCCCTGGGGGAGCGGTGAGCTGCAGCGGTGAGCTGCAGCTGTGGCCGCGCTCGGGAACTATTTGGTGGTTTAACCCCCCAATCCAACCCCTTAATTCTGAGTGTCAAGCGAGGAGGCATTGGGTCCCATTTTTTCAAAGTCTTTGGTATGACCCGACCGGGATTTGAACTCCGATCTCCCAGTCTCAGGGCGGACACTCAAACCACTAGGCCACTGAGCTAAAGTATTTCTGTCTGCTCCTATGCTTCTAAAAGCATTAGAAGCATAAAAATATCTGCCATTAATTTGTGATTAATTGTGATTACAAATTAAATTGATCTATAGCGCTAGTGCAAATATAAATTCAGCATCAAAACATCGGTATTTGACGATGATCAGACTTTTGGGCAGCAGCAGCATCATAGCTATTCAGTATGTCTAGTAAGATTTTAGTTTAAAGCACCAAACATCCCGTGTTGGCCGATAGGTTTGCTGGGTATGGTTTGGCTTCTAGAACTTACATCTGTTTTCATTCATACAGCAACCGTCAATGTTTAAATGGCTCCTTTTGAGTGGGGATCTGTGACGTGTCTTATCAAAACTCTTCCTCCCCTCCTTACCATAGCTGGAGCGAATGTTGGAGAGCAGTGCTGTTCGGGCTCAGAAGCAGCTGGTGCTGCTGCACAGAGAGGATGGCCCACCGCCCAGCGGGACCGCAGAGTGGCTCAACATGCGGAGCTGGATCTCCAGACACCATCACCTGTCCTGTCCTCGTAGAGTCTTCTCCAGGAGGAGTCTACCCAAGCTGGTACCCAACACTTGGTCTCCTACAGGGAGGACTCACCTGACTGAGAAAGTTAATTTTCATATTTCTGTGTTTTTGTTCTCAGAGAGAGCTGTATCAGCGTGTGTTTGAGAAATGCCCAGATCGTTACTCTGACTTCTCTCGTCTGGCACGAATCCTGACAGGAAACAGTATCGCCCTGGTTCTGGGTGGAGGTGGAGCCAGGTACAAACATTAACATGATGAGTACATCACAGATGAATAAGCTTTGACCTCAGCGCTGAGAGTTAGCTCTACATTCCTAATGTTTGGCTAGACATCAGGTTTAACCTATGGTTAGCTGTAATTTGTCTGAGCAGCTACAGAACACCAATATTTTTAACACAGACTGGCTCTAATAAGAACCCCAGCTCCAACGTGGACCAGTGCTAATAAGACCCATGACAAAGGTCTTTGGGCTTTCACACTTTATGGTTCTAACCAGAAGCTTGACACAGAACCACAGCTTTATAAGGTTGATTTAGTAGTTCATTACTTTTTGCTTGTTACTTTTAAGTTTATCTTTTTGCTTTTGGGTAATTTCTTTCTTCCTAATATTTTTTTTTCGGAGCTCTCCGTGTCTCTTCTTGATTCTAGAAATTTTCTGAAGGTCTTATTTAATTCTTCCTGAATTTTCCCAGATTTATTCCTAATTATCTCCTTAGTTGGGAGTACTAGCATCTTCTGAGCCTAAATAGTAGTGGGGCAGACCTTGACTCTGATCCATGAATGTCAGCTACACATATTTATGATACAATTTTGTTAGCTGCTATTTTGAAAAGCTCACTCATTTTTTCAGCAAATTTAAAGTGGTCTCTAGTATAAATGAATGCCTTGTGAGTCAAGAGAGATATTAGCCTGGTCATCTTCCCTCAATCTTGTTTCTGGATGACTGGACTAACCTAAATTGACCAATACTGGAACAACAAACTGCAGTTTAGCATCTAGCTCTGTGAAATAATCAGCAAAGTGTAATGTGATGTGTACAGTAAGTATAATACATAGAATATGAAATATATGAAAAAGCTAAGGTATGTCGGACAGGGTTATGGGTGGGAGGGGGTGTGCTTCCTAGGACAGGTGTACCCAATAAAGTGGCCAGTGAGTGTAACCAGTAATCGACTTTCAAATTTGTGTTGTTGTCCTTTCTAGGCAGGTGTGACGATGTCAGGAAGACAAATTGCAAATTAAAATCTGAGTTGAAAGAAAACCTCCAGTTCAGGGATTGGCTAGGAGAAATGTCTGGAGATGTGCATAGAGCGTCTCACTCAGGAGTCATGCACGGGCACAAGGCCAGCCCTAGTTGGGATAACTTGACTTGTACTGTAGCAGCTGAAAAAGTCTCGAGAATGTTCTGGAAAGGTCCTGGAAAATCATTTCAAGAAAAGAGTGGGAACCCTGCTGATTTTTTATCTCCACAAATAACACAAGCCTGGAGGAGTTCTGCTGTGTGGTGGAGTTGCTAATGCTAACGGTTAGCTTCTGCAAGGTGATAAGCTCTTCCCAGCGATGAGTGCTGGTGCTGCTGTGACAAGTGAATTTCCCCACTGTGGGATCAATAAAGTCTATTCTATTCTATTCTCTCTTCTGAACACTAAATCAACAACAGCCTTCCCTGTCTCGAGCCAAGATGGGTGTGTCCATGAATCCTAATTTGACATTATGACATGCAAATGTCACTGGCTTTTCTAATCCGAATGTTTCGCCACCTATTTGCTATCAGAAGCTAATGCAGAAGATAGGTGTAGGAGACTATTTTCATGTTCAGCCTGCATGTTAAACTCAGAGTGCAAAGCTGGTAGAGGGCTAACCCTAGTTAATCTGCCCATCCCACAAAACCGTTAAGAGTGGTTTCTGTTCAAGAGAGGGCTGTCTAATCTGAAGTTGGTCAAGAGAGAATGAATTGGAGAGAATGAGTGGTGCAGAGGTCAGGGGGGAGAGAATTCTCGAGGTGGGGAGCAGAGCTGCTGAATGCTCTACTCCCCATAGTGATGAGGCAAGTGGGGGGAGCTGAAAATTTAGGTGCAGAAGAGGAGCAAAGTGAGCGGACATGAGTTGTGGTGTGAATGAGATTAGATATATAAGATGGAGCCAGGTTATGAAGAGCTTTGAAAGCGATGAGGAAAATTTTGAAGTTGATTCTCTGTTTGATGAGAAGCCAGTGGAGTTGTTGCAGGATGGGGGTGATGTGATGAAAGGTTGGAGTCCTAGTGATGACACGTGCTGCAGCATTCTGTAGAAGCTGCAGTTTCTGGAGGGATTTGCTGGAGAGACCAAAAAGAAGTGAGTTACAGTAATCGATCCTGGATGTGATGAAGCTGTTGACAAGGATGGCAGTGGTGTGAGGAGTAAGAGACGGATGGAGACGGGAGATGTTACGCAGATGAAAATAAGCAGACTTGGTAATTTTGTTGATGTGATGTTGAAAACACCCAAGCTCTTAACATGAGGAGAGAGAGCAACTGTTTCGTTGTGAATAGAAATGAGGAAACTGTTAGATTTGGAGAGATTATGGGGTGTGCCTAGCAGGAGGCCTTCAGTTTTAGAACTGTTCAGTTTAAGGAAGTTAGAAGTGAAACAAGAATGAATTTCTTGAAGACAGAGGATCAGGGGAGGGGTGTGGAAGTGAAACTGAGGGTTTGGCAGAGGTAGAGCTAGGTGTCATCCACGTAGCAATGAAATGGATGTTGTGTTTCCCTAACCCTAACCTAGCAAAAGAAGGTAAATGATAAAAAGAAGGCTTGACTGATTGATGTTAAGCCCTATTCATCAACTGGTTCAGAATCTGCACTAAGTAGGTTCAACTGGAATGTTTATTTTGTAAAGTGCCTTGAGATGACTCCTGTTGTGATTTGGCGCTGTATAAATAAACTGAATTGAACGGAGTCTCATCCTGACATGTAATATTCAAGAGTAAAGTTCAACAGTAAAATAATAGCTGAGATATTAAATGAGGTAAAGAACCTAAATTCTGACTGATCAGAGCCTTCTGTTTGTCACGATGAACCCTTTAGAAGTCAGTGGTTGTGTTTCCAGGGGCTGCTCTCAGGTGGGCATCCTGCGGGCTCTGAACGAGTCTGGAATTCCCATCGACATGGTGGGTGGTACCTCCATTGGGTCCTTCATGGGCGCGCTATACGCTGAAGAAAAGAGCAGCAGTCGGATGAGGGTCAGAGCTCGAGAGTGGGCCATGGTAGGCTGATTTTTGAAGTTTAGTTTATGAATACAAACTTCACATTTAGAAGGAATAATCTTTAAAAAATTTTCCAGGGCATGAGCTCTCACTTCAAGAAGATCTTGGACCTGACCTACCCTGTCACCTCCATGTTCTCTGGAGCTTCCTTTAATTATAGTATTAGGTCTGTCTTCAAGGACAAACAAATCGAGGTGAGCTTCTAACACACATCCATTGCAGTGTTAATTTCAGATTCATAAAGCCAACACCTACATCTGTTCTGGGATCTAAAGAGCCCTAAAAAGTCCTCCGTATGTCCCACATTAGGACCTAATCAACTATCAGCTATCCAGAATGTCAACTGCTAAATGTTCATTGAGAAAAGTCAGCTTTGAGGAAATTTACAATAAAATAAATTTACAATAAAACTCTCAAAAAGCTGCAGGTGTCTATCACTTAAAGGTTGAGGTGATTTGGAAACACCAATGGGAAAACTTGATTGAAAACAACCCAGAGGTGAGAGAATTTGTGCAGAGATTTGAACCTCCTCCTCCTCCTACTCTCCCCTCGTGAGGCCTTGTTTTGTAGGAGGATGTGTCCAGTAAGACTCAGGTATTCAGCCCAGAGTGACGAAGCGGTTCATTATGTAGATTTCACCAGCCTGTACCCGTACATAAACGCGCATCGATTGTACCCTTTAGGTCACCTGATAATTGCTCTAAAATATTTCCAGGACCCTAGGAGTTATTACGGATTCATTACAGCCGCGGATTATGGATTCATTAGAGGTGAACCCAACCAGAAAACTGTTCTTCCCAGTTTTACCTTTCAAAACATCACAGGGAAAATTAAACTTTACTCTCTGTCGCAAATGAATAATCAGACAGACACTTGTACCCACAGTCCTGAAGAGCGCTCGCTAACAGGTGTGTGGGTAACCAAGGAGTTTATTGTTGCTCTGGACTGCAGCTGTGAGGTTTTTAAAATTACAGAGGTGTGGCATTTGTGAAAAGTGGAGCGCGGATGCGTTTATATCCACACCTTTCTGAAGGGTAAGCAATAGGCATCAAGATTCCCGGCAGGTGTGGTTGATGACAAAGCAAAACAGAAATACGTCAACGATTACAAACTCAGTCAAGGAATGTGACTCTACTTGGCAAAAATCGAGAACAACCCGGCAAAAAGACAAGTGGCAAAGCTTTGTTCAAGCAGTTTTTGGGGTAAATTTGCACAGAGAAACGAACTCGCGCAAAATATGCTTGTTAGTGAACCCAATCAGTTTCTCGACTTTCTGTTTTCAGGTAATTACCGGGTCACCATTTTCTGTTTTATCACCCCTGATCTGGTCTTGGTCCAACACTGTTTGAAAAAGAAATGCATTCCTCCTCCCAACAAAACAAACATCTTTGTCGCTGCTTTTTCAACTGCGTATGCGCTTAAAGAACTAAGCTGAAGTCCCGTGGTGATCAGGCTTTTTTCTATGGCAGGCCCCAGAATGTGGAACAGACTCCCTGCAAATATTAGGGCTGCTCAGACTCTGAGTAATTTTAAAACTTTGTTAAAGATGCATTTTTATGAGCTGACTTTTATTTAGTAATGAATGAGGTATTTTGTATACCTCTTACCTTTGTTTTGCATCATTTTAGATTGGCTGTGATGACCAATTCTTGGGAACTGGCTTTTATCAAGTATTGTCCTGAACATTTTGTCTCACCTATTTTAACTGTTTTATTTTTTAATGTAGTCACATTGTTTTATAAATGTTTTTATTTTTGTGTTGTGACCTGTTTTTTAATGCTGTGAAGCACTTTGGTCAGCAGCAGCTGTATAAACGTGCTATACAAATAAATTTGACCTTGGCCTTGACCTTAAACTTATTGCATGAAGTGCATAAACTACAGGAACGGGTGTTATATTACGATATAGAGTCAATAATCTATGTTGTAAAACAGGGGGAGTCACACCTGCCTACCTGGGTGATCTGACAGAAGAAGTACTAGACAGCAATACAATTCAGGAATTTGCATCTGCTGGTCCTAAAAGCTATGCCTACTGAACCAGAAATAACAAAAAGGTGGTGCTGAAGGCAAAAGGTTTCACACAGACATTTAATTCCTCTAATCAGATTAATTTTGACAGTGTCGCAGAGCTGGTAGAGGGTTATTTGAGCGGAGAAAGAGGAAGGTTTCTCCAGACAGAGCAAAACACCACCAGGAGGGATAAAAGAGGGTTCATTCTGTCAAACGCCTCATTTGTGAAAAGATTTCTGGTGGTTTTTGATAAAAGATGACTATTTCCCAACGGTCAGACTTTACTGTTTCAGTATTAGAGAAGGGGGAAAATGCAACCCCAAGAAATTAATTTTGACCACAGACTAAAATGTCCATTCTCCGCTGGAGAAACTGGAACTGGTGTCATTTTAAAATACATCATAGCTGGCATTACTACGTGGTGTAATGTAAAATCCCTCTTCCGTCCTTGAATGCATCCTTTCACATGTCGTGGAGGTCTGAAGCTTTCACCCAACTGTTGAATTTGGTAGGCCAACCGACCCATTTAACGAAAACTTGTTCACCGTGGAATGTTTTGACACTTTAAAATTTTCTCAACATAGAAGGATCTCTCTGGAGAGTTTTACTTTTTGTAACTCCAACTAATAAAATTAACCCTCCAATGGCTCGCTGTCAAAGTCTTGAAGTTTGCAAACCAGACATGAATGGGGAATGCACTCGGAAACGGTGAACACTTCCTGTGTAAAACGTTCTTCATATTTTTTATTAAAAACACTGCAGACTTTAGAAATCCTCACAAGATCCCCTTTTTTAAACTTCATTTTCGTTTTAGGGTTCAAAGAACTAACCCCGTACAGACTGCCAAACACCTGCAGTTGATTTTCTGAGTATACTTCAGCAGGGTGCATTTTAATTGAGGTTAGGATAGCTTTGATTATATCCTCGTTCTAAATCTTGGATCACATCTATGTATAGATGGGGGTTTTTGGCCATAAAATATTTCCACATTCTACTTTTTAGAGTATGATTAAATCTCTACAACGGAGGATTTTAGATCACTGCATCACATTGCAGAGCAGGAATCAGTTGAGGGGTTAGAACCCTGCGAGTAATTTCTATATAGTTTCTATAGTAAAAAAAACTGTCTTCAACCACATAAAGGCACGGATGTTGCCGCTGGCTGGGGTGATCGATCAAGCAGCCAGAGGTAGAAAGAAGAATTTCTTTAATAGCCATGTTGACCTTATGGCGAAGTGCTGCTTTCACACCTCTCACTAGGTCGGAGAAGACCCAGTCTTCCAATTCCATTTGCGGAGGTATGCTGCTGTTGTTGTTGCTGTTGTCGACGGTAGTGGTGGTCTCCAGACCCTGGGGCTCACAAGCCTCTGGAATCTCCGGGGTTGTGGGAAGTAGAGTCGGCTCCCTGGACTCATCACCATTCCTGGAGATTGAGGGGGTGGGAAGCAGGGTCGCCTCCCTGGACTCGTCACCATTGCCAAACAGTGAGGGGGGAGTGGATGAAGGGCTGGCAATCACGTTGTAACCCGGAGGTGAAGCAGGGGCAAAACACCCAGCTTGGTTGAGGGTCATAATCATCCGAGCGCCACAGTTCATCCGGGGTGGACTGAGTATAGAATCCCATCGTTGAGATGTTTGCGGAGGTGATCGGTCCGAGGTTCATATCCAGAGAAAAAGAAAGAGGCGTGTTGAGGACATGTGGTATAATGATCAGGGTCGGCCCTTCCCTATTTGGTGCCCCAGGCGAGATTGCTTCCCCCACACACACCCTTTTTCTCAGTGTAGACTAACTCCACCTTCATCTTACCAGACAGTTGAGGTCAGGCCCGGAGTGGCTAATCGGAAGGGTCTGGAGAATTCCCGGTGGGCCGCATGGGCCGGTGTTATCTTTTTTTTTTTTTTTTTTTTTTTTTTTTTTTTTTTTTTTTTTTTATGTTTCTGTGCTGGTGTTCAGACATGGCACTCGGGCCGCCGGGCTGATCTCATACGCTCCCTGCTGCTATAGGGCTGCCTCTGAATCCACCTGCAGCTTTCGTTTTTTTCCTTGCAGGCGCGTGGCGCACCACGTGCCACGCAGTGCACTCAGCCAGTGGTGATGCAAAGATGGAAAGTAGAAAGAGCAAGTGTGGCACGGAGAAGGCAAGAATTAAAAAGAGGAAAGCGCTGGAAACAGATGCAGCTAGATGTACAAAAATGAGCACCTTTTTTCTCTCAAACTAGCTAGCTCGCGGTCTGTAACGTCAAATGAAGATTAAACAGGTACGGCAAGATGTTAAAGTTTACCTGCTAAACCAGTGCTTTAAGTGGGCCGGTACGCACCGGTACGCAGTACCGGCACTTCTTATTTTTACCTCTCAGTGTACTGGGAATTTTTTTCCATGGTACGATAAGTACCGGTACATTTTCCGGTCATTTATTAGTTGAAATCTCTGAGATTTCTGCAAAAAATTTGTCCGTCTCCAAGTAAACACCAGGCATCCACAGTCCCGCTGACGCGCCCCTCCCGATATGCAGAACACACGCTAAGAGGGGCCTCATTCATTTAGCGCATTAGGACGCAGTCTCTCCAAATGCACAACGGCGCATTCCGTGATGCGCGCCGTGCGTACAGCCCAGTCAGCTCCCATCAGCCCAGGCAAGAGGAGGGAGGGAGAGAGAGAGAGAGAGAGAGACAAAAGACGCGTTATCCAACACCGTGCAAGTTCCTGCAATGATTGACAACAACAGCAGCATGACCAACCGTGGCTTCCTATAAATATTATATTATAATCATATTAATAGTTGCTGTAGTCGTATTTACAATAATTTAATTGTTTAATTTCCCATTTAGACCAGAACAAATCTTAATCTGCTAGTATGATGGATTTCTGGTGATAACAGGGTCCATACTGAAGTTAGAAGTGAACCCTAGCTCTCCCTGTTACAGTTGCGTCTACTGAGTGAAGTTTCTTAAACTAAGGCTCATTTATAGTAGAACAACAAGAACACCTGAATGGTCTGGCCATCAAAGTTCAGCTCAGCTTATAGAAACACAGCATCAGATGATCAGATAATAGGTCATGAAGTGGGCCGGTCTGGGGTCTGAAACTCCAGGGCTGAAAATGTGTCCCACTCCGGCCCTGGTTGAGGTCAGTCAGCAGGTCTAAAGGAGCCTTTAAAGACTCGTCCTGAACTTTAGGATGTGTTGATGGGTGTCCATGTCCTCAGGCTGTTGAACAGTGCTGTTGTGTCTGTCCCTTCAGCTGGAAGCCAATCAAACACACATGTAAATATAAATAATCCTTCAGTAAGGTCACACAGTGATTTATAAATGACAGGACATCAGGTAACACACCTGAAGCACAACATATGAATAACAGTATTGTTCAGTAACAGGACTTCAGCTCTAACACGCTGTTACAGAACTCACCTGCTTCAGGCTGATTCTCAGAGGTGGGGGTGATGCTGCTGCTGCATGATGACTAACTTGTAGCTGTATTCAAGCATAGAGCACAACCAAACTGTCACACCACTGCATTCGGCTTGTTGTGTCCTTCTACTTCATTTTATGAATAAAATAATTCAGTTTATGCATAAAGTTGCAATGTACAAAATAAACATTTAATTTGACTAATGATTCCTACATTTACTGTAATTACTAACAAGGCTGTACCATTCATTAACAGCAATAATAACTACAATAACATATGAGTATGCCAGAGACCACAGACATCTGGCTAAACCTTTTAAATTATTAGGGATAATCATATAATTATTAGGAGTTATTATAAAACACCGAATTCTCAGAACACAAAACATCTGAAGATATTCCAGAACACTGAAATGATCCAAAGAGGTTATTGTAATGTGTTCATGATGCTGCTGCTATGTTACTGTAGCTTTAGGGTTGTGTGACTGAATGTTTACAGTCTGTGAGAGCTGGATGTGCAGCTAGTGAGATGCAGCTGATCCCAGCTGTTTGTTTAACAACTTTAATAAACCACTGTTAACCTGCTGAAAAAACAAGCATAGACCAGCAGCTGGTTACCAGTATATGTTGTGTGCTGGGATGCTGGTCCAGTATGGGATGCTGGTGATAGGATACTGGACCAGCACCAAAACCCAACATATGCTGGTTTTTTCAGCAGAGGAAGATCTAAATATCATTGTGTCTCTTGCTTTAGTGCTGCACAAATGTTACAATATTAAGAAAGTAGCTTAGTTAAGTCTCCCCAGGATGCTAACAAATGATGTCACGATAACATCATCATTACTGTAACATTTCCTTACCTCTGTCTTTGTTGTCTCAAGGATGATCAGTGGAAACAGAATGCACCTCAGCTCAATTCTGAGCTTCACGTCAAAGGCTGTGAATACTTATGTACATGTGATTTCTCAAGTTTTTTATTTTTAATAAATTTGCAACAACTTCAAAGACACATTTTTCACATTATCATTATGGGGTGTTGTGTGTTGAATTTTATGGGCACAATAAATGTAATCCATTTTGGAATGAGGCTGTAACATAAACAACAAAGTGAAGCGCTATGAATACTTTCCGGATGCACTGTACAGATGTCAGTCACAGAGCGTGAACTTTCTCGTTTACAAGTAAGTCTTTAAAATACATATACAGTATATGAATAAACAGCATAACACGAGAATAATAATTATAAAACAATATGTTTAGCTCTGTTGGCCGACTAGAGGTGCTCGATCATGAATGAGAGGTGTTGCTTCCAGCCATGAATATAGAAGTGTTGAGAATGTTTTAAGGTGCAATACATTTGTCAGCCTCTAGATGGTATGGTCCAGTCGGATAAAAAATTCTGGATTATAGCTTTAATGCTCTGCTTCCCATTCTACTTCTAGAACTAAAACTCATGTAGCATCTCATGCTCCCTCTGAGTCTTTAAAACCTCCAGATCTTTACAGTTTATCACATTAAATGGTGTCAGATTTGTGTTTTAGTGTTCGACTCAAATGAAGGAAATATTCCTGAGCAGTTATTTCTTGTAAAGCCCAAACTCTTCATCCTGTTCAACTGATCAGTTTTCAGACATTGGTCGTTTTTTTTAACCTGTCCTGTCCTGGCAGTTTTAGCAGACAGAATGGTTGATTCGGGTGCCATAACATGCCAGAGCGGTTTTACTCTACAGCAAGAGGGATGTGGGATATTCCTCCTGTTGCGCTATAGCCTTTATTGTGTTTGTGGCATGTTGGATCGCACTGGAGTGGACAGGCAGAGAGAAAAGAGACATACAACACAAACAGGGAAAGATAGGGAGGGGGGAATGGAGGGACAACAGTACACAACAAATAGACAGCAGACAACAAACAAACAGGCAGGACAAAACAGTGGGCTCATCATTAAAAAAAGTACAAGAATAAATGGAATAGGAACTGTTAAATGGTATTGTCCATGTTTGTAGTAGCATGTACTTCTGTATGTGTGTCTTTGTGTGGTTACGTATATAATGATTAATGCATCTGTATAAATTGTTAGGTTTACCCGGAGAGACTTCATATGAGCTCTGTGGATCTGAATAAACTAAACTAAGACCAACAAACCTCAGCATCATATGTTACATGATTTTTCCATGCTGACATTTTCTACTTGGTCTTCTGTGCAGGACCTGTGGTTACCGTACTTCAACATCACCACAGATATCACAGCATCCTCCATGAGAGTCCATACTGACGGTCAGTGAAACAGGAAAATCCGATCTTCTCTTTTTTTGATTACATCATCAATGTTTAGTGAGATCACTAATGATCTCACATATTCAGATGAGTGTGTAGTTACTGCGAGAGCTAAAACAAAAGGAAAATAATGGCTGACATTAGAGACTCTGAAGTATCAGATCAAAAAACTGAAAGATAAATATCTCAAAACTTGGAAACATCCATCCATTTTAGTCCCCTTTACCAAGATCGGGTCCAGCCCAGTAGGGAGATTGTCATTTGGACAGGTGGTGATTTTCCTTTTATCCAGCAGAGGTGAAAGGTCTGATTAAAGTTGTATTTCTTATATTTCTTCCTTCAGGGTCACTGTGGCGTTATGTCAGAGCCAGCATGTCACTCTCTGGCTACCTGCCTCCTCTCTGTGACCCCAAAGATGGACACCTACTGATGGATGGGGGGTACATCAACAACCTGCCAGGTGAGATAAAAGTGGGGTGAAGCTACAATAGTCCAGTGGGTCAGTAATTTCCGTATTGCTACAGAGCTTGTCTGTCTCTGAACTTCACCTGCTTTACAAACCAACTGACCAGATGTCTCAGCCTGAGAGTTCTGATGCCTTCTGAAATCAGCCGTTTGTCCCAGCAGAAATTGGGACCTTGTGTCAAGTGTGTGTTAAAAAATGATCCTGGCATGCACACTTTTCCAGACAATATTCTAGAGAGTTGTCACTAATGAACTGGGGCCTTGTTTATAAAGCATACTTACACACAAAATGGGGTTTGAAAGTTGCTTGAGTCATTTTCTACACAAACTTTGTCTTTTATATAAAAAAAACTTGACGGGAAAATTTGTGCAACTTTAGGCAAACTCTGATGCTTTAGACATTTGAGAGAAGTGAAACTGACAGTGTGTAAAACACACACACAAAACCAACAGTCAGCCCCCATCCCATCAAAAATCTGAATCTGAACAAAAATGTGTTGCATTTAAGAGTTAGTCACACTATATATGTGACTAAAGCCCCTTTGCCTTAAATGAATTATTTCTGGATCTGGAATATCTCAGTCATACCTGAGCACCATAATGCAGCTGTTTTGGATGGCATCATTAAAGCAACATTCCGTAACTTTTACACCTTAAAATTATGCTTTTTTGTAAAGTTTTGGCGTCATCTATTATGTTCATTTTCGTACCTGTGATAGTGTTGGGGGGTCCCACGTCTGTTTACTGCACTATACAGTTTTTGAGCTCTGGGTCGCTGCAGGATGTACTGACTGGGTGTTGCTTTACGGCAAAATATGGCAAACCAAAGGGATAAAAAAAACCCATCTGTGCTGCTCTGATCAGTACCTGCACTGTCTTGTATATATTAGTTTTTTTTTATGGTGCCCTATAAGCTTATTTTATTTTATGCTATTTTACGTCATTTTATTTTGATTAATTGCATTCCTAGAAGTGTTTATTTTTTATTCTTGCACCGAGTACCGCAGCAATTTCCTAATGTTGTAAATCTGTTCACTCATATAGCAATTAACTCCTCCTGATTCTGGAAGAATGCTGCTTGTGAAAAAGGGGAAAACGCTGTCAGGAACAACGAAAATATGGTTCGACATAAAACTGAACATAAAGTAACGTTCCATTCTGTTGTCATTTACAGTTTACATTTAAGGGGGTGCATGCATGTTCTGTTTGGAGTTAGTTTTGTGCTTGTTTGGAAATGTTTGCTGCCTGAGAATGTTGTCTGTCGGCTTCAGATCTGTCAGTCAGTTTTATTATCTTGGCGTTGCATGTATGTTAGGGGAACAGGGTGGGAGGAGGTTCTCGTGAGGAATTTCCCAGGTTATTTGTGACACTGAGCTGTTATTTTTGTTGAAGCTGAGAATAAATCAAGATAGAAAATAAAATACACGATTCTTCACCCTTAAAACTTCAAAGTATTCATAATGTAACTCAGTGATGGCTGTGAGATGCCTGGTCTGTCTGCTATCTCACATTGGAAGGTCCTGGTGGGGGGAAATCCTAAAGTTGTCAATAGCTGAGTAAAGACTGGAATCGTATTTGTGCTTTTTATGATGCTCCACAAAGGGTCCCAAATCACAGCATAGCTCCAGAAGGATCTTCTTCAGGAAGCGGTATCTACTCAGGAGCCACTCTCGATTCTCACCAAGCAGATTCCAGTCACTTGACTCTGTTTTGACGTGTTCCTTCCAGAGAGCATGCTCTGCCAAATCCTCCAATAACGCCAGATCAGTCATGCTACAATGTCAGATTCCTGTTGGTCACAGGTGTTTTTTATAGGTTCTAACACCAGTTATGTGACAAAGCTGTTTCTCCACAGACAGAATTACTTATTGGGTAAAAAAAAGTCTGTGGATGAGGAACATGCATGGATGACTGAGACCTTCAGAATTGCAGTTCCCCAGTTTTACCACTAGATGTTATTCGTACACATGGTCAGAGCTGTTCTTATATTTAGGAACATTTCTCAGGCAAAGTGCAGCCCAAAGACCCCTTATGATGAATAATACAAATGGAAACAGTGTTCCCTTGCCCAGACTCAGGTCACCAGGCCTCCCCTCTGGAGCCTGGTGGCCGGGCTTTCACCCATGGGGTTTGGCCGGGCACAGCCAGAAGCGGCGACATGGGTCCCCCTTCCCATGGGTTCACCACTCGTGGGAGGAGTCAAAGGGGTCGGGTGCAGTGTGAGATGGGTGGTAGCTGAAGACGGGACCTTGGATGTCTGATCCTCGGCTACAGAAGCTAGCTCTTGGTATGTGGAATGTCAGCTCTCTGGTGGGGAAGAGCCTGAGTTGGTGTGTGAGGTTCCACCTAGATATAGTCGGAGGGTCAGAGTATGTTTAAAGTTCTCCCATCAAGTTTTTCTTTATAAATGAAAGTTTGCATAGAAAATGACTTCTGAAATTTTCAGATCCTCTGCATAAGCAAGTTTTTTAAATGAGGCCCCTGAGCTCTTGTGATACCTGTGAACATATTACTGAGCTCTTTGTTAGAGGCTGATTGGTTACTTTGGTGATTTTCTTCTAATGTTCAGCTGACGTAGCTCGCAGTATGGGGGCAAAGGTCGTCATCGCCATCGATGTTGGCAGCAGGAATGAAACCAGCCTTACAAACTACGGGGACTGTCTGAGTGGCTGGTGGCTACTCTGGAAAAGGTTTAACCCTTTGGCTGAGAAGGTCAAGGTGCGATGAACTTTAACCTCCAACAGACATCCTTAGGGGGCGGAGCCAACTCAGATAAACACAACTGTTATTTGTCTGCAGGTTTTGAACATGGCAGAGATCCAGACACGCCTGGCCTATGTGTGCTGCGTGCGTCAGCTAGAGCTGGTCAGAGACAGTGATTACTGTGAATACATCCGCCCGCCCATCGACCACTATGGAACACTGGACTTCAGCAAGTTCGACGAGATCTCTGTAAGCGTCTGTTTTTTTCCTTTAACTTCCTGTTTTTATTATCTGCTGTTGGATCTGGCCCTGACCTGCTTTAGCTGTCTCTGCAGGAGGTGGGGTACCAGCATGGGAAGACTCTGTTTGATGTGTGGCACCGCAGCAGCGTGGTGGACAGCATGCTGAAGGACCGACACCAGGAGGAGTTCCACAAGACCAAAACTGGACATGTGAGGAGCAAAAACCAAGCTTGACTGTCACGGTTTTTACTTGTTCTTTGTTTTTGTTTACCAGTTGGATAAACTTCAGTTTGAAGCTCTTGTTGATCCATCCTGGTCTCTAACTGGAACCTTTACTGTCCCCCAGGTGGTCACATGTCCCAATGCCTCCTTCACTGACCTGGCAGAGATTGTGTCCAGGATTGAACCAGTCAAGAATGTTCTGATTAATGGTGGGTTGTCTGTTAAATACAGTCAGAAGCTAAATGTTAATCATCTTGACTCGTTTTGACCCTAATGTTCTTTTTCCTTGATGGTTCTGATTCCTGTGGGTGTGTTTTGTCTGCCTTCAGAGGAGCAGTCTGATGAGTACCAGACAGACTACGATGAAGAGGCGGTGGAGAGTGCCCTGTCAGACCTGGAGGCCTTTGCCCCCAGCAGCGAGCAGACCGATGGAGAAGAGACCGCTGAAACTGTGTGAACCAACCCATCAGAAAGTTCTACTAATGAAACCAAAAACCGCCAGACTCATGAAAGTATTTGTTTTACAGGATGAAGAAGTTCTAGATGGAGTTCGACGCCGGAGAGAAACCTCACAGAACACGCACCTCTGACTGTCGCTGCAGCAGCCTGTCTGTGGTCCACAGGAAACGGGCTTCAGGTTCCTTCAGAAGACAGTACCCTGGTCTCTGGACAGCGAGTGCTTTTTATGGTTTATCACGAGAAGTACTGGTGCACCTGTAATAATTATTACATCACTTCCTCAAGATTTCCCAACATGGATCCTTTCACAGAACCTGTGAAGCCCTTCTCTTGATGGAGAAGGTTCTAACTGACACAATGGGTTACTGGACAAAAACCCCATTAAAGCTGTAGTCCTCTAAGTTCTCTGCTGGACTTCCTACAGCAGGAGAACATTAAGCCGTTGTAAAAGATGTTTAGGGTTTTAGGTCCAGGAGTGGTCCACTAAGTCGACCCCAGCAGGGACAATTGTAGACCTACTTTAGGACAGAATGTACACTGAGACTGTGCCATCGACAGATGAATATGTTCCAATTTACAACATGTCAGAGGCTCCAGCCCTGTAGTTCAGTCCTCCTGTCAACCCAGACCTCCACCAGGGAGACGTCCTTGGTGTGAGAATACGTGTGCGTGCGTGTGTGTGCGTGTGTGTGCGTGCGTGCGTGCGTGTGTGTAAAACTGATGTTGCAGATCTGGACGATAGTTGGCCTCAGCTAAAGCTCTGGATCTAGGGGATGGTGGATAAATTGAGCCATTTTTCCTTATGTTGTCCTCTTAGCAAGAGAGAGTGATGCATAAGTAAGACAGAATCATCTACCTTTAGTTCAGGATGTTTGCTGTGAGTGGGAAAGCTCAGAGTGCATCGATGGCATGAGGCCTCGTGGTGTGGCTGAACTTGTTCCCCCTAGCTCATAGGTAGATTGAGCCAAGTTATGGGGGAAATTCACCAATTTACTGTTCCAGTTTAAACCGGAGCATCATTTAGAATCATCGTACAGGAAACTTTAAACTGTATAACAAGTCAAATACAACAGTTTGGTTGCAAAGTTAAGTGTAATGCTGTCAACAACTAACAGGTCTGTGCTTCCTGGTTCACTTCTCTCACCCTCAGATGTGTCATCACTCTTTCCTTCTTCTTTGATGGATACTTTGCTTTTCCCCCAGCTGGTTCTTCTCTCTGTATTTGTGAGCCGTATCTATTGTCTGCTTTTATTAGTGTGTCAGTAAGGATTCTTGCCTTTAGAATAGAATAGACTTTATTAATCCCAGTGGGGAAAGTCACTCGTTACACTTACAGAAAACAAGAAAGAATAACAAAGTACAGTTAAACACACATGAGCAGTAAGCTATTATTGTAACCTTCAAACCACAAAAAACAATGAAAAAAAGTAGAAAATTTAGGTTTCCAAGAATAGGCAGCATAAGGGACACAGGCATACTAAAGTACATCCGGGTACTGAACACATACTGAATATAGCACTGATGTTAGCGTTTACCAGGATAATGCTATCCATCCATCCATCCATTCTCTTCCGCTTATCCGGAGTCGGGTCGCAGGGGCAGCAGCCTAAGGAGAGAAGCCCAGACTTCCCTCTCCCCAGCCACTTGGGCCAGCTCTTCTGGGGGACTCCCAAGGCGTTCCCTGGCCAGCCGAGAGACGTAATCCCTCCAACGTGTCCTGGGTCTTTCTTTGGGTCTCCTCCCAGTTGGATGTGCCTGGAAAACCTCACCAGGGAGGCATCCAGGAGGCATAACTAGATGCAATCAAATATGGGTGTAGAGGAAAAAATCAGATTTGATGCTCTTTTACCTGCAGTGTGAACCTGGCCTTATACCCTGCCAGCACAAGGAGTCTCCTCCCAGTTATTGGGGACAGAGATCTTGTTTCTGGTTCTAATTCAAAAGCAGATTCACAGCATTTCTTTAGACTCAGGCCATGGAACTGAGGTCTGCTAGTTCCTTCTCATTCTCCAGCAATGAAATACAACCTCAAAATAAACCTTCTGACATTCTGGACATAATGTAAGTCATGCTTCATGATTGGGTCATTTGAACCACTGTCTCTATTTACCCCAAGGCATCAACATGTATGGTCTACATTTTGTGTTCACGTAAACTTTATTATAGCTGAAATGTAAAAAAAAATTCCTTTGACAAGAGAAAAAAACTAAACGTTATTTGTAAAGAAAACACGTGATTTTTCTCAATCACAGAAACAGAAAAATGTTAAAATACTTGTAGAATTTATGGTGACATGACAACAAATGTGCACCATTGCCTAGACACAGGAGGCGGGTCAACTTACCAGCTGGCTCATCTTTTTCCTCTCTCGCCTTAATTGGTCTCCTGAGTGAGTCCCTGTTGGGTTTCCAGTATGAAAATAATCAGCTAACTATTGCAGCTAAAGAGACCTCTGGTTCTAGAAAAACGTTGGTTTCTGAAGAAAATGCTAATGGATAATGGATGTACCTTATGGCCATAGCTAAGGGGCAATGATAGCTCAGCATTTGAGAGTTCACCCTGTTATCAGTGGGTAGCAAGTTTGAATCCTTGCTTCGTCCATTTCAGTCTTTTGGCCGTGGGCAAGACACTTCACTCTCCTTGCCTGCTGGTGGTGGTCGGAGGGACCGGTGGGGCCTGTATGGCAGCCTCGCCTCTGTCAGTGTGCCCCAGGGCAGCGGTGGCTACGATGTAGCTTATTACCCTCAGTGTTTGAATGTGTGTGTGAATGGATGAATGTCTTACTGTAGTAAAGTGCTTTGGAGTGTACAAGTACAGACGGTTTACAATAAGGGCTAGTGATTACAATTAGTTAATGGCTATTTGTTAAAGCTAATTGCTAATGAGTAATGCCTCATGACTAAAGGCTATTAGCTAGAGAGTAATGACTAATGGTAATACAGTGATCTCATCATCAGCAATCAAGCCTCTTTCACACTGAATGTGGAACGGATGTGGTCCGGTTTCCTTACAGCTTCTGCATAGATCAAAAATCTTTGAGTCCAATCAGAACATTCACACCGGCTGTGGTGTGGTTCGGATCTGGAGCTCCAGAAAGTTTCTGCATGGAATCTATTTTTTCCCCAGACACGCTACATGTTAATGAAGTTAAACACACTGCATGAGCCAGACAGGAAGTTAGACGTGTTTCAAAGAGGTGCATCCAGTATATTTCAAAATAAAACCTTTGTTGAATTATTTTAGCCAGTTTTTGTTTTAATATAATGACAGTTAAGGTTATTTTTACAGGTATTTATTTTTTATTATGTCAAATTTCTAGTCATGTGGTGCTCTTGTGGGAGCAGATATCTGGAGACATTCAGAACACGAACCGCAGTCAGTGTGAATGGCAGTTCGTCCGGACGCCTCCGTGCTGCATTCTGTGTGAAACAAGCTTTAGAGCAGAGGTGCCCTGTCCTGGGCCTGGACGGCCAGTATCCAGCATGTTTTAGATGATACCCTGCACATCTGATTTCAGTCAACAGGTGATTAACAGGCTTCTGCAGAGCTTGATGACCTGCTGAACATCTGCTGAATCAGGATTGTTGCAACTAAAACATAGCAGCCCTCCAGGACCAGGATTGGGCATCCCTGCTTTAGAGCTAACAGCAGCTAGTGCTAACAGGCTTTCACCATCAGATAGCTGTCAGAGTTTTTATGTGATGCTAGTGGACGACTAAATCGTCAAAATGCTAATTAATTTCAGTCCGTTTTGGGTCAAACACTACATGTTACTGAGACAGATGACGAACTGTTTAAAAAACAAATTGCTCTGGATTCTTTGAGTATTTTCTGATTAAACTTGTTTACTAAATCTCTGGTTTTAGATGTATCTGTTAAATGCTTTCATCTTGAAAATCACTTTTATTTGCTGTCTGACTAAAAAAAGTTGAAACCTTTGAGTAAAAAAGAAAAAGTAAGGTACCTGGATATTTTCTTCTGTTGCTTGAAGACCTTTCACCTCTTATCCAAAAAGCTTTTTCAATTCTGATCATAGGTTGGGAGTTCAGAAATGATACCTCATTGCAGAAGAATACACACCAAGTTAAGCGAGTTGTTTGGGTCAAGGCAGAATTGCAGGTTTTAGAAGGATGAGATCTTTATACCTGGGAACAAAGTGATTGCTAGTCTGAGAGTTGAATTTAGAGTTTTGTTTAAAGGAACAACATACTTAGGTGACTTTCTAGCATCTGTTGTTCACAGAAAAGGTTTAAAATTAAACTGTCTTGCTGTAAAAAGCAAAGTGAGCAGTAATAAATTATTTCCAGACCTACAGCATCACATCCTCTTGACTGAATAAAGATTTGATGACAAAATAACCTACAGGAAACGTTGTTTTCAACTATTTCGAATTGAACGGAACATTTTATTTCGAACATGTAAAAAGAAAATAAAAACACAATCTAAATATGCTAATGAAAAAAAAAAAACATTTAACAAAAACATTCAAAATAAATCACAACTTCAAACTAATCAATTTACAAACCCGAAAGGAAAACTATCCTTCAGGTAAAACTGAAAGCCAAATGTAAACTGTTTAGTTCATTTGTAAGGAGTTGAGGCAGGTTAAGGATTAATGCTGAAATGTCTGACAATCAGAACCAGAAATACTCATTTAAATTTGTTCAGACAAAATGGAGGATTACGCTCAAAGATAAAGGATCAATCTAAACTGAACTTTCAGTGGAAACAAGATACTGAACAAGGAAAGATGCATGAACACCAAATGAAGGTAAGATCAGAAATTATTCCGTTATTTTGCAGGAGTGCAGGTGAGAGGGATGAAACAAGTGTCCTGCTCAGTGGCCTATATGGACTGGGAGATCAGGGTTCAAATCCCGGTCGGGTCATCCCAAAGACTGAAAAAAATGGGACCCGATACCACTTGACACTCAGCATTAAGGGGTTGGACTGGGGGGTTAAACCACAAAATAGTTCCCAATCGCAACCGCATCTGCAGCTCACTGCTCCTCCAGGGGATGGGTCAAATATGGAGAACAAATTTCACACACCAGTGTGTGTGACAACTAGTGGGACTTTAACTTTAAAGTGAGCGTCAGGCGGGTAGTGGAGTGGGTGTTTGTGGACGAACGAGGAAGAGAACCAGGACTGCAAGCTGTGGATCTATCTGGCCTTCATTCATAATCTGGATATTCCCAGTACATCTTGGAATCCCAGTGATGCTCCAGCATTCTTTGTATTTTTCCTCTCGTCCAACAAGGACATTAGCTGTAGCTCAGACTAGCGCTAGCAGTAGCTTGGGCTAGCGTTATTTTGCGATTGGCACTACTGCAACCAATGTTTTTACATTGCTAATGTTGAAGGTGGTTTGGACATGTAATTTTGAGGTGGTGTGTCAAAAGCCCTTTTTATAAGACACACCGTGCCGGCAAATCAGCATAATTTTGCGGCATTTGTGCCGCCACGCTTGATAGTAATATTGTGGTTTCGCCCGTCTTATAAACGCACATTAAGCCTTAACAGAGGGAGGTGTCATGACCACTTGATGAATTAATGCCGAGCTCCGGCCGGGAACTATATTAAAAATAAAAGTAAACACGGGCATAAGTTTTGTTTTGTAAACAGAACCAGCTGAGATGATAAACTGGAGCGATGTGGTGCTCTGGGAGCTTCTCTTCGTTAGATCTGCAGCTCAGATCATCTGACAGCTCACAGGGATGGTGGAGGACACACGCCTGTAGTGAAATGTGAAAAAAAAGACTTAACGAGCGCGGCTTTGATCGCAATAAAAAGTAAGTTATGTCCAAGATACACGGAAGTCCGCGACAGTGCAGAGACCGCCCCCATACCTCCTTTATGCCGCTATTGCATAATCTTTTATAAAACAGACATGATTGCGCAACATTACCGCCACGGTCTGAGCTCTTATAAACGACCTTAGGCTCCCAGATGCCGCATCGGCGTTGCAGCAAATTGGCGGCATTGTTTTATAAAAAGGGCTTAAGCTTATGATGTGTTGAACCAGTTTTTCTCAGAGCAAACCCTTTCTCCTTGGTCATTACAACATTACTAATTTGCACAAGAAAGTAGGTTAGAGATGGCAGTCTTTTTGGTATGCTACAGTAGACACCCCAGGCTGGCTATACAAAACCAGGTAACAGTATAACAAAAACGATATTGCGAAAATTTAAATAAAATTAATGAAGGGGTTCTCTCGCATTTGTCTAAAAACCGTGAGTCAATAACACGGCTCAGTCCAAAAGCAAAACTATTGGACCATCCGGTTGTCGGTCTCGCCGGTCCACTGCACATCCCTGGGTCCTCCACTTATTCCACACTCACGTATTCAGCAACAGAACACCACTGGTGTGAGAGGTTCTCCGCTCAATAACATTAGAGAAGGAAAAACAGCCAGCTGCTACCACTTCAACTTTAGGACAAACTACCAGAGTCCCAAAAAGAAAAACACCATTTGAAGTCACGGACAACAAAAGATGTTTGGACCTAGAAAACGGCGACTGGTGTTTAGTACTATCTCGTTTCCTCTGGCAATATGAGTTCCAGTATCAGGCGGACGTGGCCCAGGGATGATAGCCGACGGGAGGGGTGACCGTGTTTGTGTTTAAAAGCTAGCTTCTTTTGAAGATTTGCTATTGCAGCTTTAATTTATTAATCATTTATTTATTAAATTATTTATTATATTTTCTAATAATTTTCTTCACCATTTGATCTCTTCTCACCAAGCTGCTTGTCTATTGTAGATTGGCTCATCCTAGTCTTCTCTGGTTTCCTTTTAGACAGCTCTCTGGACTTGGTCATGGTGGAGGTTGAAGTCTAACTGAAGGACTGGTGTCTTTTATACAGATAATGAGTTTAAACAGGTGCTATTAATACAGGTAACGAGTGGAAGATAGAAGAGCTTCTTAAAGAAGTAACAGGTCTGTGAGGGCCAGAATTCTTGCTTGTTTGTAGTTTCTAAAAAATTATTTTCTGCACTATTATACAAATAAATTCTTTAAAAATCATACAATGTAATTTACTGGATTGTTTTACATACTGTCTCTTACAGGTGAAGCGTAGCTATGATGATAATGACATTACATATTTTTAAGTGGAACAACTTGCACAGTCGATGGCTGCTAAATACTTTTTTGCCCTACTGTAT
>SSNS01000050.1:1784465-1809996 GCA_006937985.1 Aphyosemion australe | reverse complement strand
TGCTATGTGCTGTAAATGGAAGGTGCTGTTAAGACACATCTTTTGATTTTAACCTTGAAAACAACAACGCCAACTTGTGAATCAAGAAACAGAAACTCTAAAAGGACACATAGGTTCATTCTACTCAGGAAGGCAGGAGATGTCATTTCAAAGACGATTTTACAATTTATTAAAAAAGAAGAAGCAAAAAACAAGACCTCATGAAAACAATAAGAGATCTACTCAAACCCAAGCTTAGGCTTACCAGTGGGGACTGGTTTGTAACCGGGAGGAGGAACACCAATAAAGGAATAAAGTAAGCTAAAGTCACCCCAAACACTCGTGATCCATGCACTTAAAATCAATTATGCAATATGTGTTGCCACACACACGTCCATTGAGCACTAAGCCATTCCACCTGGCCTTTGGCCTTGTTGGGTACATACGCTGCAGCCCCAGACGTGAGTCGACGTTGGAGCTGGAGTCATAACAGACCGGGTTGATCTGGAGTGAACTGAGGGTGAACACAGTAGCACGTTCAGCAGGAGTCACAGTAGACCGCCCACAGGTTAGATACTGCCACAGCTCATCAGAAGGACTGACAGCTGGGACACATTAAATGTAGATGGACAACACAGAACAAAAATAGACCAGGGGCCTCATTTCTAGAACTTTGTGTAGAACACTTACTACGACCCTACTTAAAGCAGCATTCCGCAACTTTGCAGTTATATGGTCTCTGTCGCCCTCTAGAGGGCTCTTTGCTCTTGCTCTATCACGTTCTTTTCTTTTCCTAGATTCCTCTGATACGGGATTTCTAGCTTTCTTTGATGAATCTGCCGCTGCTACAGCGACTCTACGTTATACTACTATGGCAAGCCAAAGGGATAAAAGAAATGCGCGTTCTAAACTTGCATTATGTCCGCTAAAACGCTCGTTCAAGACGCGCGTTTTGGTGGACATAATGCTCGCTTTTAGATCACGCGCGTTTTTGCCCCCCTTGGCGTCAAAACGCGCATTCAAGACGCGCATTTTGGCGGACATAACGCGCGTTTAGAACGCGCGCTTTTTTATCCCTTTTGCTTGCCATATTCTGCCGTAAAACGACACCCAGTCAGTACTTCCGTCGCTACCCGATGCACAAAAACTGTATAGTGCAGTAAACAGACGTGGGACCCCCTAACACTATCACAGGTATGAAAATGACCATAATAGAAAATACTATGTCGCAAAAACTTTACAAAAAAGCATAATTTTAAGGTGTAAAAGTTGCGGAATGTTGCTTTAAGCTTGTCCACTGTGGCCTCAGGTCTAGGCAAGAACATCTCGGGCAGGAGTGCTGACCAAGCGTCCCACAGATCTCTAAACGCTGCCAACTTGGTTGTGTGCTCTGGTCGTCAGAAGGTTGAGATCCCGTCTTGGCCCGCACCCTGGCTCAATCCATGGCATTGTGATCCAGGCACTGCGCGTGGTCCTTCCATTCCCTTGGGGAGGAGGAGGATATGGTGGCTTCTGGAGGCACAAGACCAGAGTCTGAAACGTCTGAGTGAGGAGGGCGACCTGTCCGAGGAGCCGGCACAGGAGTGTGCTGCTGCCTCCGCTGCTGCTTCTTCTGCCACTGCTCCATCTTTTCCTAGAGCATGGGCGTGGATACTATTGTAGTTTACTGTCTCTGTAAAGGTTCTTTTTCTTCTCCTTCCTCATCTTCTCCTCATTCTTCTTTTTGTCCTTGTCCACCTCCAGTGTCGTGATCATCTCAACAACATTATCATCACCCCCCCATCACCATACCTCCTTCTTCTTGCTACTATTCTCCTCTCTCATCTCCTCTCTCTATGCTTTGTCCTTGTTGTCCTCTGCTGAAGTTACCAGCAGGAGCTGCATTCTTCATGGTCCTGCTCCCTTTCCTCAGCACACGTACAGTAGCTCTTCTTCCTCCTCATGTTTGCGGCTCAGGTACAGGGGCTGCACTGGGATGAGGTAGCATGCTGGGAGGAGGAGGAGAAGAGCTAACAGGTGGCTAGGAAGGAGAAGGAAAGCGAAGAGCAGCAGGATGAGGAGAGGCTTCAGTTTTTTGACGTGAGACATCATGGTGAAGCTGTGAGAAAGTAAAGAAAACTCGAATAAGCACATGCGGGGTCCATTCACCGTCCTGGGACTGCAGGAGGGTTCTAAACCTGGTTGACCTCAACGTGAACATTTCTCATATGTGGCGTTGTAGTTGTTAACCCACAAGATAAAGTAAATAACACCTGAGCTGGTATTTGTTACTCCCATAACACAATATAATGCTGTTATATCGTCCACACGTTCCTGCAGCGGTAGTCAAATTACTAGCTGAGGTGCTTCCGATGGAAAAGCAGCTGATGACTGACCACTCACATCCTGGCTTGAATCTGAAGATGAGCCACAAACCCTGAGACACTGTGGCCAAGCTGCATACCAACAAGACAGCACAGAGATATGATGCTGGGCTTGCAGTCCCGGCAATGCGTATGTAGGTCTTGTCTCCTCACTACAAAGATGGAATGTGTGAATTCTTTTGTCTTTGGTGTTGTAACCACCATGTTTGTTTATTAAGACACAAAGTGACTTACAAAGGAGAATGCAACAAAGCAGTTAACTAGTCAGGCTCCGTCATAGACGACTGTAGAGTGAGAGTAGAGGTTACAGGGAAGTGAGAGAGAGAGTGCAGTAGAGCATCAGAAGGGAAGTGCAGGGTGTATGCTATTCTAAAAACAGCTGGGTCTTCGACAGTTTGCTGAAGATTGACAGGAACGCCCTGTTCTGGTGCTCGTATTGGCGGAACATCAATGTGATCAAATAAAATTTACGTTTTGTTTTGCAAAATCAAAGCATTTTCTTCAGAAAGATATAATAAACCAGCAAAATTGATCAGACAATTATCCAAAAATTATTATGGATCTTAATATAATTATTATGAATTATTATGAAACACCAGAAACACGAAAAATATTTCAAAATATTGTAATAGTTATTAAGTTGGAATTGGAATTGGAGTTGAGTCGGAAAAGGGTAGAATGCCTTCTCCAGGTCAGGGACGAGGTCCTGCCCCAAGTGGAGGAGTTCAAGTATCTTGGGGTCTTGTTCACGAGTGAGGGAAGAGTGGAGCGTGAGATCGACAGGTGGATTGGTGCTGCGTCTGCAGTCATGCGGGCGTTGTACTGGTCTGTCGTGGTGAAGAGAGAACTGAGCCGAAAGGCGAAGCTCTCAATTTACCGGTCGATCTACGTTCCTACCCTCACCTATGGTTACCAGCTTTGGGTCGTGACCGAAAGAACGAGACCGCGGATACAAGCGGCCGAAATGAGTTTTCTTCGCAGGGAGGCTGGGCTCTCCCTTAGAGATAGGGTGAGAAGCTCGGCCATCCGGGAGGGGCTCGGAGTAGACCCGCTGCTCCTCCACATCGAGAGGAGCCAGTTGAGGTGGCTCGGGCATCTGGTTAGGATGCCTCCTGGATGCCTCCCTGGTGAGGTTTTCCAGGCACGTCCAACCGGGAGGAGGCCCAAAGAAAGACCCAGGACACGCTGGAGGGATTATGTTTCTCAGCTGGCCTGGGAACGCCTTGGGATTCCGCCGGAGGAGCTGGCCCATGTGGCTGGTGAGGGGGATGTCTGGGCCTCCCTCCTTAATATAATAATAATAATACATTTTATTTTAAAAAGTGCCTTTCAAAACACCCAAGGTCACTTCACAATATAAAACACAATAAAATACAATAAAATACTAAAACAATCAGTCATAAAAACAAATCAAATAAATTACAAATCATAAGCAGTTTTGAAGAGATGAGTCTTGAGCTTGGATTTGAAAAGGGTGAGGCAGTCAGTGTTTCTGATGTGTGGTGGGAGTGCGTTCCAAAGACGGGGAGCAGAGCGACTGAAAGCTCTGTCTCCCATGGTAGTGAGGCGTGCAGAAGGAGTAACAAGGTGGAGAGAAGAGGATCTGAGTGAGCGTAATGGGGTGGCAATATTAATGAGGACTGTTAAGTAGGGAGGAGAAAAAATATGTACTGCTTTGAAGGTGTGGAGGAGAATCTTGTAGGTGGACCTAAATTTAACTGGAAGCCAGTGGAGCTGCTAAAGAACTGGGGTGATGTGGAGAAAGGAAGGGGTTCCAGTAATGACACGGGCTGCTGAATTCTGGACCAGTTGCAGCTTGTGAAGGAGTTTATTGGGGAGACCAAAAAGGAGTGAACTGCAATAGTCAAGACGGGAAGTGACAAGGCAATTGACAAGAAGCTTAAGCTGCTGCCCCTGCGACCCAACTCCGGATAAGCGGAAGAAAATGGATGGATGGATGTAATAGTTATTATGAGTGCTGTTGCTGTTCCTTGAAGAGATGCTGTGGTTGTGATTGAATGTTCACAGAGAAGCAGCTATCTGTTGGACTTCTCTAATAAACCACTGTTGGGAGCAAAATGTCATTCTGTCTGGTGTTTTTAGAACGCACAAATGTTACAAAGATAAGAAATGTACTGTATTTAACATTCTGGTCTGGGGTACCTCCCAGGTGACTGCAGGAAGCTGGTGGATCTATTTTGCATCTGATGCAGCTTGCAAAGAAGGTTTTGACCTTGGGGTCAAAAAAGGAGGATGGTTCCTTCTGCTTTGCTGACCCAGTCGGCCGAACCGGGTAGCTTAGCTCAAATTCTTAGAGTCTCTGGAATTTGTTTTAGAACTCTTGTCGAACCCTTTTTGAACTCCTCTCGAACTGTTTAAAAACTTGAATTGTTCAGGGAGTGAACTCGCTTTTATCAACTATTGTTTATTAATTTGGACGAATCAGAATTTGACAAGTTAGAGTGGGCGTTATCAAAATACCTCAGACATCACTCCCTTCTATAACACTTAAGAGAGGTTATTCTTAATGTGCAGTGAATATGTTAAACATTCATAATATTAATGTGTGAATATGCTGCTAGATTAACATTAACCCCAACAAATACTAATCTGGTGTAAATTAAGATCTGAAATACATCCTTACAGGAATAGACCTTCATGTTAACCCATCATTCATTATTATATTAGACACATTAAAACACTTTAGACTTAAACATATTGTCCATTCAACCAAATATGATTATATATAACTTAAAAAGTCATTTTATGAGCCAGAAAAGATAAACTTTATTTAAAGAAGATAAATAAGAAGTCTTGCGTCATCTGCATTGTCTTGATGTCTTGTGATATACCACAGGATGAGTTAAGAACCTTGAGTCAAGACCACAGATACTCATATTTGTACCATGATGTCAGCGTGTTCTGTCAGTTAAAATTAGCTTCTGTCATTTAGATGAAACACATGGCCTTTAGGTTCGTTACAACACATTCCAACAAACAGAATCACATCACAGACATTTTCAGTAGAGCTGGCCCACTTTCACACAGCCACCATGTAGACACACTCTCTTTATAATGACGTCCATTTCTTTAACATTTATTTTAACATTATTGTATTGATAATGATAATCCAATTACACTGTTATTATTTTTATTATTAATATATTAATGAATAATAATATTGACCCTTGTTTTCAGTTTTCTGACCATTACATTTGCCTACTTTCCACAACACGGTTCTTACCTTTATCCAGTTTTGCTTTTATGTTTTGATGGGTTTTTTTTTTTTGCTAGCTAACATCTCTTTATCTGTTTTATTTTTGCTTCTTCTTCTTCTCCTTTGAAACCAAACCCTCCCAACCTCATGGGGTGGGCTTCACAGATAGGTTGGGATTGTTTTTATTTAAATATTAATTTAAAGGTGTCCTAGAATGCAATTAATCAACAATCTAAAACAGAGCTTTGAGCCTCCAAAAAGCATAAGAACATTTTTTTTGGCTTTCATCTGTCCCAGGAGCCCTGATACAGGCCATTCTAAACCCCCTTACTCAGGCCTTCAGTGAAAAGAGCTGTTGACCCCGCCCACTCGGCCAGGACGTGCTGATTGGTTGGTTTCCCCAGAAGGCCTCAGACACATGCAGGTTTGAGGAGGCGTGGCTCCCCCTTATGACGTGTTAAGGAAGGCTTTCTCAGAACAGGAGGTTTTCTCTCGCCTTTTTCAACTTTCTAATTTACATAAACAGTAGGTTAAACACGACTGACTTTTTGGCATGCTACTGTTGACCACCCAAGCTGTCTTATTCAACAACAACAAGGAAAATGTTGGTTTAGATTCTAGGTCCCCTTTAAAAAAGTTAATTACATTAGAAACTTCCACTCTGACCCGTCGTTCCCATGAAATTTAATTTCTGTATTTTTCCACCAGTGAAACAACTTTCACGTGGGTCATTCACAGGAAGCCGCCCTGTTGCAGGACTTGGCCTGGTTTTAAAATGCAGAACAGCACTGAAACCGTTCTTCTAAGAATTCTCAATAATCTGCTTTTATCTATGATCATGATTTTACATATGGCCCCAAAATACCCATGCAAATGACCAATAAGATCAGCACAAACATAGAACCATGGGGAACTCCTAATGTGAGAGGTGCTTCAGAACAAGCCTTTTTGTGTCCAGATGAGCTCATTACCGGCGTTAAGTGATTAAAGTGGGAATGTCCAAAGTGAGGCCCATGGCTGTTTGTGGCTCACAGAGCTCTAGTTTGGATACTAGTGGTTTAAAACGATAAAGAATCAAAGTGAGAACTAAAATCTTCTAAACAAAAATAATAAATGTTGTTACGTCAAACAGCTGCTGCCCACAGTTCGAGTCATCAGGGCTATTTTTCTCTAAATATAACATCCTGTCTGAAACCACAACCTGCTGCTGGTCTTCAGGTCTATTTTTTCCATGTTGCTAAAATGTAAAGAGGAAGTGAGAGGTTCTGCAGAAAGTCCCATGAGCTGTTTGCTCAGTAGCATGATGTGAAGGGGAAGTGAGCACAACAGCAAACTACTGAACAACAAGAAGAACCCAATCTAAACGGTAAGAATTCAACTTTAATTCTTGATTCTGATCGGTCAGGTTAATCGTTCGTGTGAGATTTCCTGTGTTATTAGTTTATTTCTCCTCATTACAGAGAAATGATGTGTTAAACACCAGAACCCAAGGAGAGAAAATGTCTAAAATAATTCATTTAAATGTAAAACCTGATATTACGACTATATAGCTAAAGTATTGCATTTACATTGATCTCTTTTGTTTTTCTTTTTTTTTTTGTATATTTAGTTAATTAGTTTTGGTTTGTGATCTATGTTTCAGACTTCGTTTCTGTCTCTGCTTTCTTGTACTTTGCATTATTGTCGGAGGACCCACTCGAAAACAAGATGATTTATCTCAAGTGGTTTTATCCTCCTAAAATATAAGTTAATAAATAAAACAACATGGAGGTGACATTTCAGAAGCTTTTCATGTTTTTGGATAAAGTTTATGTGGATTAAAAAAACAATTCTGACACAGATTATGACTAAAACGGATATAAATGTACTTTTACTCATACGTTTTACATTTGGTGGAAGTAGTGACATTTTCATGTTTCCCTCCAGTATCATTCAGATTTAGACAGAAACTGTTAATTCTTCTGGTAGCTGAAGAGCAAACAGGAAGTGATGCGTCAGCCTCTCCTCACTGCTGCATGACCACATAGTTCTGTTAGAATCGGTCCGCATGAACACCAGAAGCTAAGATCAGATTGACTTTGACCTTTGATCTGAGTTTTAGACGACAACATGAACTCATGTTTCTGTTGCAGGTCGGACCAGAACATCATGGCTCAAAGCTGCCTCAAGTGTTTAAAGTACACCATGTGTGTCGCCAACTTCCTGTGTTTTGTATGTATGTTTCTACCATTACACCACTCAGCTCCACCCTTTACACAGTTGATTTGTGTTTACCGACCCAGTATAATGTTACAAGCTACCAATACTATACATAAAACACATAATAACAAGGTCTGGTATTAATTCAGTTTCAATTCATTTCAGTTATTTATGGTATGTCCTGTTCAGACTGGAGTTAACATCAGTTATCTGAATTGTCATTGTTACTGAAGGGCCTGTATTTTACACCTTCTACATCAATAGTAGACACAATATATGATGAAATATTATTGTTGGCACTATTTAGATGTTATTTTTTATTAAATATAAGTTACCCATTACTTCAACTCTGAAAAAGACGCTTGGATTTGATCAAATCCCTCCTCGACCGGCTGCAGACCCAGAGACCTGCACATTTATGCTGTTGTGTCCCACTCAGCGTGATGATGCAACCATGCCCCATCCAGCTTTCTGCAGCTGCTGGGCAGAACAGTAGAGGATTTGCAGCTGAGACAGGAAAATGCATGCTTTGAGCCAAAACGCTTTGGGGTGTTTTTCATGAGGACAAAACAATGTCATATGGTCAAAAGCTCAAAAAAGTGGATTTTGCTTGATATAGGCCCTTTAAAACAAGACAAATCCAAACGTCTACACCACAGCCACATCTGCTGATATATATCAGCAGTCCATAATCAATATTTAAAATTTTACTTTCTAATTGACAGGTGCAATAAGTACAGATTTTACAGTGAAATAATCACAAAACAGCCTAAAGTCTCAGTCATGTTGGAAGGAACAGATTTCATTCCCAGCCGACTGGGGGGTTGGCAGTTTTCTCCTTTCAAAAAGGCCAAAGAGGGACGTAGTTATTGTTTACAATCTGTCCCGCCTTCCTACTTCCTGGTTCCAGAGCCAATCATATTTGAGTCCGCGGGGTTGCCAAGTCTGGCAAGGCAAGGCAGCTTTATTTGTATAGCACATTTCATACACAGAGGCCGTTCAATGTGCTTTCCAGGTCTGTGCCAGCACGTGGAATTCGACACTGGCTGGCAAAATGCAGCAGTGTTCTGTAAAGCCAGTAAACAGGAGCGACCCAGAAGTTATTTCCTGTACCCCTAAGAAGCCACGGCATCTTTTTGTTTTACTCTAATATCGAGTGAAGCAGGCTAGAGGGTAATGGTGAGCTAACAATGCTAACCGTGAATTAGAAGTAAGTAGTCGCCTCTATAAAAGCAACTTTTCCTATTACCAACAACTAGACATTACAGTTAAATGTATTTATCTACTTACTGTCTATGACTCGTCTTCGCTCGTCATCTAGAACATTCTGGTGCTGGTCCGTAACTGGCAACAGCCACGAAACTCATGGAGCGGAGGGTGGATTGTTCTGATGCATGGACTTACTTATATGCACCTTTATGAAAATAACATTTCTAACATCAGAGCAGCTGATTATTTCTACATGAAATCCATCCTCCTGTTCCTCAGTTCTCTCTCACAGAGCTGATCTCTGCCTTTTCTGTGGCTATGGAGGCAGATGCTGAGAGTTGCTTCAGTCCTGTTGAATTCCTGGCATACGTTTTTATTCAGAATACAACAGATATACGAGTGACCACGCCCAGACACACTCACCTACAGCTGTGGCATGCAGATGTTTGCTGTGTAGCAAGTTAAGGAGATCATTGGGACATTCCCCTTACATACGTCACAGTCAGTTCTGGAGGACAGATGATCAAATAGAGCTCCGTGGCTCAGTAGACCAGGATCATGTCTGAAACTGCTGGTGGGCGAGGAGGGATCGAGATCTTTAAACTGATTCTTTATCTGGCAGAGAAGGCTGTCCAGAACACTGTTGAACAGATGGCTCCCATTGCTCTGCTTCATGATCAATAACCTGCACTTGTAAAGTGCTTTATACAACAAACACACTGGTGGTGATGATGAGCTACATCGTAGCCACAGCTACCCTGGAAGCTGATGTCTCTACAGTTTGGAGTCGCTCAACCGCGTTTCTCTCGCTAAAAGCGCCGGAAAAACTCCACTAGCTCCGAGTTAGCATGCAGCTAATGTCTCGCCAAACTCCCCCGGAGCGTGAGCTCGCTTAAGCAGCCAGGGCGTACGGCTCCGATCGCAGGGGTCTGAGGCTCTTCTTGTATTTTTACAGTCCATATTACAGCTCCACAGACGACCAGCGCTGCTGCCTCGCACGGAAGCCAGACAGCTGCGTGGTTCGCTGTCTCGGAATTTATCTTAGCTGGTCTTAGCTTCGTGTGTTAGCTCAGTTTAGCTAGTTGCTACATTGGTTTTGTTATCGCCCACCCTCACTGCCCCACCCTCAGCTCCACCTCTTTTCCCATTTATGGATTGTCTGGGCGTGACATTACACCACTCAGCTCCATGCATGAGCCTTGTCAGACTCAACATGGAGACATCAAAGTTTGGTTAGAATTTATAACCTGATCTCCGATCAGATTTAATGTCATAAACATAACTACTCCGTTTTGTTTCGTTTTTATCTAACACCTTTTTGTTCTGACCTAATGTAAAACAACAGATTTAAGTCAGAAATGTAGAATGATTCAATAATAATACAAACAACATATTTCTGATCTAACTTTTCCTGCTTCTGGAAGTGTTCTGGAATCTGAGCAGTCTGAAGCAAACTCTCTCTCTTCAGAATCTGAGCAGTTTGTTGCATTGACAGAAGAATTCACTTTTATTGTGCAGCAGAAGTACAAAAAGATGTGATCAGTGTCAGATTCACAAAGTGAGCACCACTAATTATACGCTGGAGAAATCATGCACATCAAGAGAAGCAGGCTGGAGCAATTAACACTCACTCGGTCTGGCCCTGGTCGGGTCATTGCATTGACACTGGCGTTATCTGTGCGTTGTTCGTGACCATTTTTTTGCTGTGGTCCATTTCGTGCTGAACCGACCCAACACACCCACTACAGACTGATTGACTGGCTGTTGTTCATGCCTACCTACTAGTGAGAGCCTCTGATTGGCAGGTAGAATCAACCATCGGCAGCTTCCTGCATTTCCATTTCATTATCAGTCTGGATGCAGTGGGGTAAACATCTTCTCTGACTGCAGCTTGGACCGGAGCTACCATCTGCTGATGGGCGAGGAGCCCACGGCAGCACCGCTGCTCAGTGAGAAGAGCAGGAAGCTGTGTGCTTCATGTCAGAGTCTCCAAAAGCAACAATGCTCATGCCCGCTTTTGTTTATTAACTTTTGCCTCTTAGGAAGTACATCACAGACTCCTCTTTAGCAGAGCTGACCACGTGCTTGGCCACATCTGCGTTCCTGAGAAGGCTGTGTAAACACAATCTGGCCATGCGGGGGCGTGCTGTCTCTACCCGGCCTAGGCCAACCTGAGCGAGGTGTAAAAGCAGCTAAAAGCTCCGGTTGTCAGAGTGATCCGCAGGTCTTAAAGGATGAAGAACAAAGTTCTATGTTACTATGAAATAAGGACACTAGTAGTTTTCAGGAGAAATCATGTCTTTTTATTATTACTTTATCTTAATCGGAGGGTTGTAGGATTGATCCTGGCTACCAGCAGAGAATTCTGCTCTTGTGTCCTTGGGCAAGACACTTAACCCACCTTGCCTGCTGGTGGTGGTCGGAGGGACCAGTGGCGCCTCTGTCAGTGAGCCCCAGGGCAGCTGTGGCTCATCATCACCAGGGTGTGAATGGATGGATGACTGATTGTATTGTAAAGCGCCTTGGGGGGTTCTAGGACTCTATACAAATACAGACCATTTACCATTTAAAATTAAATATAAGAAACAGGTTCTTGTTTTAACCTCTGATCATCTGCTGATCCACCTGTCCCCAGGTGAGAGATAAGAGGGCAGAGCCCCCTCACAGTGGCCACATGTGGCCTGTGAGGTGCAGGATGAAGACCCACTTGTGCTGTCTGTATGTGTCCTCTCCTGTTAGGTTTGTGGAGCTGCGGTTCTGGGATTTGGCGTGTACATGACACTGAACTGGAGAATAGCATCTCTGACTCCGAGCCTGGCCAACATGAACATTGCTCACATCCTGCTGATCAGCGGCATCGTCATCACCTGCGTCTCCTTCCTCGGATTTTTGGGAGCGCTGAAGGAGAATCGCTGCCTCCTGCTGACGGTAACACACAAACACACACACACACACACACACGCACGCACGCACGCACGCACGCACGCACACACACACACACACACACTATCAGATCAAATGATGAAATGACAGTGAAGCTGATTCTCTTCTTTCAGTATTTTTGATGTAAATCTGAATTTATTTGAGGGTCATGAAGATGAGACTGTTGGGCTTTATTTGCCATAAACTGATTTTTGATTAGTTAGACTGAAAATGGAGAGAAATGATCTCCTAGAATAACTTAAAAATCCTTAAAGGGTTTTTTGATGGTCAACTTTGTTTTGGTTCCTTTGACAGTTTTTGATCTTCTTGCACAAAAAGGGGACACCAGTTGCCCCTCTTCCTTACTGAATGTGGCTCAGATCTACATGGTGTGGGTTGTTTTTCCATTACAACTGAGAAACAGCTCTACAGGTGTGCTCGTCATGGGGGGGGGGGGGGGGGGGGGGGGGGGGTGCTTAGTCAGTGATTTTGTCAGAATCTGAACCCGGAAAAGGCTGCAGACAGCAGACAGGAAACGCTGGAGCAACCAGTGACTGATGGTAGCAGACATTGCATTTTGCTTGGAACCACATGGTAGCAGGTACTGATAGTCAGCGGTAAACACAGTGAAATTACATCTCTGCAGCTCTGCGCTCCGGAACTATTTGGTGGTTTTAGTTTCACCTTTTAGGTTGAATATATGACATAAATGGACTTTTGCACCATATTCAGATTTTTCTACTTTCACCTATAATAGAAGAAGAAACTTGATCTTTCAGAGCTTTAGAAGTAAAAAAAAAATAAAGAACATAGTGTCTCTTTAGCATGGTTCTGTTCATCCAATCAGGTTAATAACTCTATCAGTAACTTCTCCTGGTCTTTGATCTTTGGGCTCATGGTGGCACTAACACTAGCCAGCAGCATCTGACTTCTCCTGATGTTTGGTCGGCTCACTTCCCTTCAGCTGATGTTCTAACGGAGCTGATGAAGTGTGACCCAGTAAAATAAAACCACAGAACCAGACTGAGAACAACCTCTAGCTCTAAATAGGTGGACCCATGTGGTCACGTGACTGCTAACCTTTCTGGACCTCCACCAACAGTTCTTCCTGGTGCTGTTTGTCCTGATGCTGCTGGAGCTGTCTGCAGCATGCCTGCTGCTCATGTACGAGAAGGAGGTAGGACCGCATCCACCAGAACCCAGATCTGACCCTTCAGATGTAAAATAACCACCATGTGAAATCTCATCCTTTCAGATTACACAGAAGGTCACTAAGGATCTGAACTCTGGTTTGAAAGACGCAAAAACAAACGGAGTGAACTCTACTCTTCAGACCGACTGGGACTTGATCCAGACGATGGTGAGATTTGAGAGCAGGAATCTGCTGCATCCTGCAGGAACACACCTGTAAAAGTCAAGCTTTGTTCCCTTTGTCATCAGCTGGAATGCTGTGGAGTTCATAATTTCACTGACTGGGGAGATCAGGTTCCTAAATCCTGCTGCCAGAGCAATTGTGAGGATCCCAAACCCAAGTACAGAGATCAGGTACAGTAGACCGGTTCCTCCTGTTGGAGCCTCAGATTCAGGAGCTCATTGTTCACAGGGAAGGTTTGTTTTCCAGGGCTGTTTGTTAAAACTCAACAACTGGTTTGAGGAGAACTTCCTGACTGCTGGAATTTCTGTCATCATCCTCTGCATCATTGAGGTGAGCTGCAGGTTCAAATCCTAGAGCGGAAAGTGAAACTGAGCAAGGGAGTAAAACATGCTCTGCATTTTAGACCAGTTCTCTGTGAGTCCTGGAACCAGTCATCCAGATGTTGGTGAGGTCAGAGTTTAGTTACTAACATTTACTGAGACTCATCCTGTAAATTCTGGAGAAACCAGGATTTGACTTTGTCAGCGATGATGTCACAGATCAGCTGTGTGCTCTGAGCCATGAGCATCACACTTGGAAACGCTCAGTTCTGAGGATGATAACATCAGGCCCTTGTGAAGCTGAAACCCGATTGGCTCAAAGCACCCTGACCCTAAACCCAAACCTCCAGAAAACAACCAGTTATGAGATTTTCAGTTTGTGTAAAAGAAGGAACAGAAACCGTCTTTAAGCAGGACGTCCTTATTGTTTCTGCTGACATAAGCCTAGCCGTTAGCTCGTGAGTCCTGAGGGATGTAATCACCATTTCTCTTAACAGAGGCTGTTTAGGGGTCTAGTCAGGCAGAAAAAAACGGCTTCGGAGGCAGAAACATCGGTTCAGACCAGGGGTCTGCAACCTGCGGTTCAGGGGCCACCGCTGCCTCTTTGGAGCATCTACAGCAGCTCTAACTTTGGCCAAAAAAATCATTTTCGAATATATAGACGTAATATGAAATAACTGCACAGAATGACACTAAAGTACCAGGAATATTTTAGATGGTTTTTTTTAACATAAATATCAAATTCTCATAAAAACATCAATACTGTTTGCAAAAGATGTTTTTTCTTCTTTTTAAAACTTGGTTATTGAAATGTTTTGTTTACCGTATTAAGAGTATTGAAAAGAATGTTTTTCAGTGGTCCCAGTCCTCGTAACGTAGATGTTCCCAGTTGTGGCTCTAAACGAGTGGATGAGGGAAAACGACCGGACCGCTGGTTTAAACAGATGTGCAGCAACGATTCATTTATCCTGATGATGTCGTCTCATTCCAGGTCTTGGGAATGTGTTTTGCCATGACGCTCTTCTGCCACATCAGTCGTTCTGGACTGGGCTACAAACTATAGAAATCCCATCGGATAAAAACTCTTCTGTTCATAAAAGCTGAAGATCCAACGTGTTCTCTTACAAATTTTATAAATTATTTGTTTTATCTTTTGCTCTCTGTAACTTTTCTGTGTGAAATGTTGTGTGATGTTTTTATTCAACCCCCCCGAAAAAAAAATCAAGTCAAGATTGTATAAATTGAAATTACCAATAAAGTTAGCTTGCTTCAGCTTTGCATCGAGCTCCACGTCTTCCTGTTGCCACTCGGCGACTTCCTGTCTGTGGTTCAGCTTTTAAACCCACTTCCTCCTTTGATCATTTTCAACCAATCAGCTCCACACACACTCAGTGAGTCACTCTCACCGTCACATCAGAAACCAACCCAGAAGAGGCCGTTGTTCGTGGAACAGACCCCTAAAGAACACCACGAAACAGAACAACACGTTCACTTCTTTATTTCCAGAAAGAATCCTCTGTTTACGTCTCAGATCACAAAAAACTAAATACTAAAATTTCCTTTACACTTTAAAACTCTTTTGTTCTTTAACCATCACAAAAAATAGAGACAAGTACAATTTTGTCATTAAAAAATGTAACTGTACACAGCAGAAAACAGACACCCGACACCCAGAAACCAGATTACTAAATCACCAACAGATACGACCATGTCCTCGGATCCAGATGTCCTCCTGCCAAACCAGAACACACAGAACCGGGTCAGTCAGGAGGTCCATCTCACCCAGAAGTGTCCCGGAACCATGGCTCCAGGTTAGGAGAGGAGCCAGGAGCCAGATCTGAAAGTCCTGAGTCCATCAGAGTGGAGAAACACTTCTGATCCCAAAGAACCGGGTCATCATAAAGAACTCCCTGCAGGAAAGATTGCTTATTAAAAAACCACAATGTTCTGATTGGTGGAAGGTTAAAAGCAGGTCCGTTTGCTCAGCAGCTTCAGACTAAAGACGAACCCAGATCAGAACTTTGGTTCACGGTTTCATCTCTAGTTTGTGCTCCAGACATCCGTCCAAAAGCTCCTAAAACAAAAGCAAAACCAGTACCGCGCCTTTGTACGATGTTCTGGTTAAAGAGAACCTATTCAGAACCAAAGTGAGCAGAAACAGTCTGGATACCGGGCCGTACTGAGGTTCAGACGGACCAGAACCATCAACCACTGGTCCAGAACCACTGCTGGTCCTGTCACTGCCAGGAGGTCTGGGTGTCTCCAGACACCTGAGACCCAGACTCATGTTTAATGTTTAAAAGACGAACACGGTTCTGAGACTCCAGAGGAAACGGGGAACCCTCCAGAACTCGCTCAGGTCAGGTACTGAGTTAACCGTTTAACCATTACCAGTGGACTTGATGGTTTGAACCTAGTGTTCTCATAGAAATAGGAATGTTTTGATTTTTGGACAGGACCCACGGTGCCCCTCCCAAGCATCCCACTAACGACCCGGTTAGAGAAAGGAAAGTTTAGACTTGTTGGTTCTGAGACGTTTTGTGTCTTTAGGTTGTGACACGACGGTTCTGTTCCCGTCCACCCCAGATTCGTCCGACTGGTTTCCCACGAAACACCAGTCAGAATAAAAGACAGAAGTGATGTAAAGGCGGTTCTGATGATCCGATAGGTCCGTTTTCTTCTCCACTTGTTCTGATCAGAATGACATAAACTAGAGAAGTTGGTTCCACTTTGAGCAAAACTCATTTCTCACAGACAAGCTTCGGAAACTAACTGTTCAATGAACTTGTTGTTTGTTTTTTACGGTTCTGGTCCGACTTGGACTCATCCAGACCTTCTCGGGTGTTTTTTCGACGACCTACTAAAGTAATAAATGGTGAAAGTTCTGTCCAGACAGTGTTGAATTGTTACAGAAACAGCTTCAGGTGTTTTAGAGAAGTGGGCGTGTGACCTCCTGCTCTTCAGTCCCTACAGCAGGAACTTCTGGATCTGAGCTCCTCACCTTTCTCCTGGTCCTGCTGAGAACATTGTCTGTGTTTGATGGTCTGACTGAAACCTGTGAGTGAGTCAGAGCATCAGCAGCACCTCCACCTGCTGCTGGAGGCTCTTCTCTCCACCTACAGTCTGTTACTAGGCGCTGCAGCTTGGAGGGGGAATGGGGGGGCTTGTGGTCCATCAGGCCAGCCAGCTGAGAAGACATCCCTGGAGCAGGAGTCCTGAAGTTCTCTGCAGGAGGTTTAAAGGGGCATCAGCCGGGTGGTTTGGAACAACAGAGGGTCCAGGTCCTCGGCGTGGACGGCCCGATGAAGCGACGGCTCTGAGCGACTCCGCTCGATTTTTGGCATCTGGTCTTGCACCTGCTCAATTGCTACCAGGATCTGATGGAGGACAACCAGATACAGTGGGTTAACATGACAGAAGGTCTATCGTCACGAGTTTTATAACCAACACTAAAAGCAGCAGAGTTAGGGTTGAGAGTATGCTGACAGTAGGAGTGTGCCGATTCACCATTTAATCGATAGATTGCACGTGTGACACGTGCCAATTCATAATCCATTTATAAACATTCATAAACAATTATAAATAAAAGCCATAAAACAGCCGCAAAGCGTGGAAGGAACACAAAAGTCACGCGTGCCGCCCGGACACTTTAGGGGACGGATCAGCGGAACAAATTAAACAACAAAAGCAGAAGTTTGTTTCTTAGCTTCAGCCACTGAGCATGGGAATTACTCATCAAGAATAAAGGCACACTTGGCAGTTTTGACTTGTTTTTAGCACCCCCTAGTGTCTGTTTAGTAGAACCAAAAGCAAAACGTATCTCCTCGCTGTGCTTTCGTCTTTTTAACACCTTAATCTAACTGCTGAAATGTCTCCTCAGCCTTCATTAGTGTCTACAGGAGCGGTTCATCACTAAATCAAACAAATCAGCTGTGTTCATGATCTAAAACATGCAGGAAACATGCAGGAAGCAGACTGCAGAGCCAGGCATGTCAGCTCCATTTTTCTAAGTCCAGCAGGGAGCGGCCTGCCACTCTGAAGTTGCAAGTGTGGTATTCTGGCCACAGAGGGCGGCGGGGGTCTGAGTGACATTTCATTAACCCAGTAAAGGGTTATTTTAGCACATACTGGCTCAAGAAAATTATTTAAAAATATGAGGTCCTGGCATCAGGATTATGCGTTAGCGTCAGTGTTATGTGTTAGCATTAGGGCTAGCATCAGGGTATGGTTTAGCATCAGGGTTATGTGTTAACATTAGGGCTAGCATCAGAGTTATGTGTTAGCATCAGGGTTAGCATCAGAGTTATGTATTAACATTAGGGCTAGCATCAGGATTAGCATCTGGGTTATGTGTTAGCAACAGGGTTATAGTGTTAGCATTAGGGCTAGCATCAGGGTTATAGGTCCAATCCCAATACTCGCACTTGCACCCTTGCGCCCTTCAATTGTGCGTTCCCGGCCAGGGTTGCGAGTGCGTAGGGTGTCCCGATTCTCAAGTGCGGATGTTGACCACGCCCCTTTTGTAACCTTAATCCGGACTTGGGTGAAGGGTATTACCCACAATTCATTGCTGCGTGGGAATTTTGAGAAGAAGGTGGAGCAATAGGGTCAAGTGCCTTTTATGAAAACATGTATTTTCAAGTGAAAGAAGTTAATTTAAAATGACTAATTATATTTATTCATGCTCTGAATGATTTAGAGTAAGATATAAATGTGGACAGCAATTAATTTTAATTTAATCAAATAATTGTTTGTTTGTTTGTAAGCTGTTAATAAAGATTTTTTAAAAAGCACAAACAGCGACCAGCATCTCAGCATGCGTCACGATTGATGACGTAATGCTCACTGTCCCAATTCGGCAATTATTTGCACACTTGTGTACTATGCACTCGAAGCCTTACTGCGCACTTCCACTAAGTGCACTTCACAGAAGGGTGTAGGGCGCAGTGTGAGTATTGAAATTGGGCCATAGTGTCAGCATTAGGGCTAGCATCAGGGTTATAGTGTCAGCATGAGGGCTAGCATCAGGGTTATGTGTCAGCATGAGGGCTAGCATCAGGGTTATAGTGTCAGCATTAGGGCTAGCATCAGGGTTATGTGTCAGCATGAGGGCTAGCATCAGGGTTATGTGTCAGCATTAGGGCTAGCATCAGGGTTATGTGTCAGCATGAGGGCTAGCATCAGGGTTATAGTGTCAGCATTAGGGCTAGCATCAGGGTTATGTGTTAGCATTAGGGCTAGCATCAGGGTTATAGTGTGTGCTGACAGTGTGATCTTTTTCCTGCTAAGCCTGAACCTGTACCTCACCTGAGGAAACAGAGGCCTCTCATCCCGTTTGAACTTCAGGCAGTCGATGATGAGCCGTTTCATGGACTTGGGCGAGGTGCTGTATAGTTTACTGAGGTCTGGAGACAGGTAACCACGTCCAACCATGAAGATGATCTAGAGGACAAAAGGAGACAGACTTCTGAATGAAATGACCTGAACCACGTCAGCTGTACAAACGATAAAAGGGGGGTAGGGATGTCTGATAAGCCTAAAGTTTTCTACTGGCTCTAGTATTTTAGGGGTTTTTATTTTTGCACCTTTTGGTGTTCTCAGATAAAGTTTTACTGCCGGACTGTTTATCATCCACTGAAGGTGGTTTGATAAGAGAATGACCAATAATGTAACTGGCTCTGAATCTGGACCAGTTCTGGTAGGAACTGGACTTTCTTTACCAAACTGAGACGCCTTTACTTGCAGATCACAGCTGCGTTTCCACTAGACGAGTTCCAGAACATTTTCAGGTGACGGGGTAAATACGAGGACTCGATCAGCTGTTGTGTCTCCAAAGACGTCAGTGTATCATGACCGTTTCAGCAGTGAGTGATGTCACTGATCAGCCCAAAAAGGTGATCCGCAGCTACAGGCATTAATAACATTTAAAAAGTTTTATTCTTCAGAAATACGGTACGTTTTATGCAGTTCAGGACAAGGGTGAAGAGAGCGGCTCTGTTATGTAAAGATGTTTTTGGCGGTTTTAAAAGGCCTGGAAGGAGGTCCAACCTGGTCTCTGTTGTTGATGTTGGAGTAAGGCAGGGTTCCTGACATCAGCTCAAACAGCACCACTCCATAACCGTACACATCCGACTGGAACGTGTACGGGTTGTCCTGCATCCGGATCACCTCTGGAGCCTGGAAGGAAGCATGGATAAAGTACGATTAGCTAATTAGATCGTTAATGCTCTCAGTAAACGTGGCTGATGATATCTGAACAAAGCAGAACCTTCTGACCTTGTGGAAACTTATTAGCTACAGACACAAGAGAAATGACAGAACATGAAAGGAGAACTAACTGTTCCGATAGAGAAGAGCTGAGTATGCAAACGGATCATGATCAGTATGAAGCTGTAAAATCTCGCCCAGGCAGCAGAAAGTACAACGCTGTTGTTCAAACCCAAGTTTACTGAACTTAGGTGGATATAAACAGAACCATCTGTGTTCTGTCAATTCATTTTCAGACTCCTTTGTTTTTTATTCATTTCCATTTTTTAATCTTGAAAGACGCTAAACAAAAATACTTTCTTCTTCTACACAAGTCCTCACCTTTTCTGCCTTTTTGCTGGTAAATAACTGCAAAACGTGAACATAACCAAAAACATCAAGCAGACATTTTGACTCAGGTAACGAGTCTTTAAGGCCTCAGTGCAAAGATGTTCTTGTGTGCAAGCTGCAGAACAGCATCACTGTGTGAACGTCACACTGTCCACTGACCAAAGTGGTTAACAAAACAAAACACCATCTTAATCTGAATTGGCTGCACATTCCACAACCTTGGGGCTGCTACCGAGAAACTTCTGTCACCCGAGCTTCCGCTTCGTTCTCGGCACCTCCAGGAGAAGCTGGTCAGCCGACCTCAGGGACCGAGATGGGGAGTGAGCAACCAAAAGCTCAGATACTGAGGGGCAAGGCTTTACACTGAGCTCTAAAATCACCAGGCAGCCAGTGCAGCGAAGCAAAAATTGGGGGGATGCTCCAACTCTCTCATAATGACACGAGTCAGACGGTGTCCACTGAATGAAACATGGCCACAGCAGATATCAAAGTTGGTAGCACCCTCACCTTGCAGCAAGGTCACAGGTTTAAAGCCCGGCTGCAGGATTTAGGTTGATGAAAACTCACCATCCAGAGAATGGATCCACTGGGCTGCTCCACCTGATGAGAGCCACTCCACCGAGACTTCACTGTGGCCAAACCAAAGTCTCCGATTTTAACAGTCCAGCCTTCATGGAGAAAGATATCTGGCAGCAAAGCTTAGAAGATGTTACCTCTGTGTTACACACCAAACATCTGTACAATGAGAGAGGAGCCGACCCATGGAGAACATTATCACCAAACAGACTTGGATAAACGGTCGTTTAAACAGGAGGAAAGACGAGTCTTACGCTCAGCTGTGTGCTGCTTTACCCAACTGGGAAATACGATTTGAACCCCTGCTGATTTAGGAGGTTTAGCCACTGACAAAGAAATGATCACTCTATCATTTCAATGGTAAGCTTCTCAAGAACAAAAAATTATAGAAAAGAAAAAAATATATATTAAAATAATTGGAAAAAAGGAAAAATTAAAAATATGAAGAAAAGGTAATACAGGATCCTGAGACAGAATCAGCAGAATGAAGAGAAGGTAGTGACGAAGAATCAGCAGGAGGTCACACCAAAGCCACCTGAACAGGTGAGTTTTTAAAGGAGACCACTGAGTCCACTGATCTCAGGCTCAGGGGGAGAGGGTTCCAGAGTCTGGGGGCCACAGCAGCAAATGATCTGTCACCTTTGGTCTTTAGCCTGGTGCGCTGCACAACCAGTAGGCTTTGATCACTGGACCTCAGGGACCTGCTGGGGGTGTAGGGACTGAGAAGATCACCAATGTATGATGGTGCTTGTCCATGTAAGGCCCTAAAAACCAGAACCAGGATCTGGAAATGAACCCTGAAGTTAACCGGCAGCCAGTGAAGCTGGAAGAGGAGCGGGGTGGCGTGGGTGTGTTTAGAGGACTTGGTCAGCAGCCTAGCACAGGCATTCTGGACCACCTGTAGACGGTTCAGGGAGGTAGATAAAATAACAGCCAATCTCTCTCTTTCTGGAGCTCCATGCAAGGTCGCACCTGGTGGCGTTTCTGTGATAACGGTGTGGAACCAACCTAGAACTACTCAGGAGGAACTTGAACTATAGTGACCTAGAGAACAGGTGGTAACACACTACACCAGGGACTGAAATCATATGGTGTCCTAAAGCCCCCCTGCTCAAGAAAGCACAGGTACAGGCCCGTCTGAACATTCAAATCAGGGGTGCCCAATTCTGGTCCTGAAGGGTTGGTATCCAGCATGTTTTAGTTGTTTCTCTGCCCCAACACACCTGTTCAAACTGTTTATCAGCTGTATGATTAAAATCAGGTGTGTTGGAACAGAGAAACAACTAAAACATGCTGTATAGGGGTCTTCCAGGACCAGGATTGGGCATCCCTGATATAAATAATTCCAAAGACGACTGGGTGAAAGCGTTGTCATCAGATGAGACCATAACCAATCTCTCTGGCATCAACTCACCGTGTTTGTAGGAGGGGGAGTGCTACCTATATCTCCAAGAACATCACCCCCACAGTCAAATGTGGAGGTAGAGACGTAATGCTTTCGGGGCTGTTTTTCTGCCAAGGGGACAGGACAACTATCTGTACCATCAGATCTTAGGTGAGAACATCCTTTCTTCAGCTAGGGCACTGAAAATGGCTAGTGGGGGTGTATTTCAGCATGACAATGATCCAAAACACAAGACCAAGGCAACAAAGGATCAGCTCAAAAAAAAGCTTATTAAGGTCTTGGTGGAGCCTAGTCAGTCTCCAGACCTTAATCCCATAGAAGGTGTGTGTGTGTGTGTGTGTGGTGGTGGTGGGGGGTCGGCCATGAAGCATTAATGTCTTGGCGAGGTTCTGCATGGAAGAGTGGGACAAAATCCCTCCTGAGATGTGTGTAAAAGACATTTGACCTCAGAGACTATCAACAAAGGTTTTAGTACCACGTTTTAAAACAGGTTTTGCAAAAGGGGTCAAATACTTATTTCATTCATGCAAGCACTAAGTAATTTATGACTGTTTTTAAATGCATTTATCAGGGATTTTTGTTCCATCTCACTGTTCAAATAAACCAGTGATGTCATTTCTTCGTTAGTGGGCAAACTTAGAAAATCAGCAGGGGGTCAAATAATTTTTATCTAACAGTACGTATAAAGAAAGTCTTTACATTTTTGAATGTTGCCTTAAATCTGGGATTAAACAAGTAATTAGACTAAATCAAGAGTCCCATCGTTCCATTTTACTGCTGCCTGGGATCCAGATCTTCAGCACAGATCATCTGATGCTGACGGATGATGGAGTTACAGCTGATCTGGTCTCAGTGACTCTCAGCCACCAATAAGAATCAGTCCAGCTGTTCCGATGTTTAGCTAGCACACACGAGCACAGAGAGGAAGTAACATGAACATGTGTGTGAGTTCTCCAAAAGAAGTGTTTGTTTAGGTTGTTAAAGACAGACAGGTTCTGGTTTGGTCCTCTCAACAAGCAAAGGATACTGTTAGACTTCAGGTCTCGATGAATTATGTTCTTCGCATGAAGATAACTGCAGGAAAGGCACAAAGAACAAAATGGAGATGAAGACAGTTTAAAGAGAACTGACTGTTTTCAGAACAGGTGAGATCTGTCTGCAAACATTTTAAAAATCACTGAACAAACTGGAAGCCAGCATAGAACTCCTGCCTGTGGAGCTTCTACGTCCTGAACAGCAGAGCTTCATCACATGAGGCTAACGGCATCATCTGAATGTTGTCACACCGAGGAACATGTGTGATGGATCTAAACTAAAGAATAACAGTAGAGAAGGTCTTACTCCATGCCCTGAGCCGTCTGTCTGGCTACATCGATGCGACGCATCGTGTCAAACTTGGTTTCTGTTACGTGCAGATGGTGGTACAAGCTGCTGCCTTCACACCACTGGGTGATGATGGCAAAGTTAGGCTTCGTCATGAAACCCATGAACAGCAGGATGTTCACATGGCGGGTTTTCCTGTGGAGCGCACGCACGCACACACACACACGCACACGCACACACACACACACACACGTTAACATGTTAGAATTTCCAGCAGTGAGACCCAGATAAAAGCGTTGAAGGACTCCATAGTTGGATCAAAGGTTTTAAGCATCAGGTCTTTGGGGAGTGAAGAGAGAAACGTCTCACCGTAGGACCTGCATCTCGTTTTTGAAAGCCTGAAGCTGCTCCGGTGTTGGCTCTTTGACCTTAAGGATCTTGATGGCCACATCTCCATGCCACTTGCCCTTGTAGACTGTTCCAAAGGATCCAGTCCCTATTCTCTTCTGGATGTTGACCTCTCGATAGGGGACCTCCCAGTAGTAACTGGAGTCTCTGTAGCCTCCTCTGTGCTGTAGTAACACATGGGTTACAGTTAGGGTTTCTGCCCGTTGGGCTAACATATTGGTGAAAGGGTCGTTGGGTATGCGGTCTGCCTGGAGATCAGCACTAAAGAAAACCTACCACTTTCTTCTTGTCATTGGAGGAGGAGGATTTGCATTCCTTGTGCTCTGAGGGGGATTTCGGTGGTCTCCTCCCAGGAGAGCCAAGAGAAGAGGGTGGACTGGTGGAGGGTTTGGGTGAAGGTTCGGGACCTGCAGAGATGAGCGTGTGAAACCTGGAGTAGAACTAAACAGATGACATATACTGCATGCTGGTGGGAGGAACCGTACCTATGGTGTTGAACTTCATCGCTTCCTGAAAACAGAAACATTTCAGTTAGCCTAAAATAATTCAGCCACATGGGGGAGTGGACCCCGACGCAGAAGTACCACTAACCTCCATGATGCTGACATTAGCCAGGTCCACTGTGCTGACCATGTGAACGTTGGGAGTGGAGGTGGAGCGATGCCTCTGCAGAGACTGTCCATCTCCACCAGAGATGGGGAAGCTAAAGGTGGAGGGCGGGGACAGCAGCCCCATTCTAAACAAGCAGGAAGGATAATTCTATTACCAGCTTCACACAGCACAGCCATTCTGTCCTGGTACAATTTTAAAGGTCGGGGCTTACCCAGCAGGCTCTGGGGTCAAGGCTGGGTTGCTCTGTGATGGAGAATTCTCTGACAGGATTATCTGGGGGTAATAATCTGTGCTGGAGCTGGAATCACACCTGGACGCAGCACAAAACAGGTTAAACGTGTGTTATCCCTTTATTTAGTTCTGAGATTGAGTCAAAGGAGTCCATACAAACAGGTGTTGGGTGGTAGCTGGTTAGCTGATATTAGTTCAGTGGCTTCGCCCTTTAAGACTATCGCTATTGGGTTAATTCTCCATCAAGCCACCAATTACTGCAGAGCTTTTAAAGTGGACAAATCAATTATTCCTTTTTGCATCCAAACCATTCTTCACACTGGACTACAAAAATCTTAGTGAGAAGAAAAAATGGCAGCTTGGATTTCTGTTTAGCCGGAAGTCCAAGACCATATTTGGCAGTTACTGTGACGAAATAGAAAACGAAACCTAATAGAAAATTGAGAAAACTGAACAGGCTGAAAAATATGACCAAAACCTTATAGTAAAACTTCTAAATAGCATCTGGAGTGACTAATTTAATTTTTTGGCACAACTAGAGACTTAAATGCACAACACCCTGTATTTAAGGGCTAAACAGGTGGATTTTCCATGATATGTCCCCTTTAATATATGGCCGCCTACTGGGCGGGCCCGTTCCGGTAGAAAAGGAGTGTAACCTCAAAAACATATCCTATTTCTCTTCACACCACCATTTCACTAAGAGCTAAGTGTAAATGTTTTTCCGTGTTAGCTTGCTAACACAATTGGGAATGGATTTTACTACGTTATGGCGATCTGCATGCCTCTGTGCCT
>SSNS01000050.1:1766910-1781395 GCA_006937985.1 Aphyosemion australe | reverse complement strand
ATGTAGAACACTGCCTGGCGAACCCTAAAGTCAAACACTCAAAAGCTACGGTCTTCCTGAAAACGTGCTGATCAGACTGATTACATCACTGAGAATCAGGTGTGATCAACATATTCATATCACAGAGGGCGGTTTGAATAAAAGTCATCAACACAACAGTAGACGTGTAAAGGTAAGTGAGGACATATTACCCTTCTAACAAACGAAAAACAGCACAGCAGTCCTGATTTAGTCCTCTGACTTTGAGGGCTTTATCAAGAACCTCGTACACAGTCTGCCCATGTCGGACGTTCACCTGCCAACAGAAGCACGTTTGATAAGGTTCAGCATTCAGATCAGCTTTATGTAGATGCACATAGATTAATATATATACACATACATACAGGTGGTATCTATATGTTTGTATGTATGTATAGTTAAATACTTAGGTACATGTGCACATACATATACGTATCTACACAGTTAATCAAATTACTCAGAAATTACACTTTGTAAACACATCAAATCTCAAATGAAAAACAATCTGGATGGAGGAGGGAGCTGGGAAACGTCTCTGTCAATGACCCGAGCTGACGGAAAAGTATAAACAAAGCTTTACGACTAGACTAGTGGGGGACAATGGCAGACTTCATCTGTGAGGTCAGATGCCAAATGTCCAACAAAATCTCATGAAAAATAATGATTTTTCTGAGTGATTACTCTGATGACAATCGTCAGCTGTCCTTAGACTAATCAGCGCATTTAGACTCAGATCACATGGAAAAACCAGTCTTACCACTGTCCTCTGTTTGTTAGGGAGGTAGACTCGAATGGTGCCCCCACCTCGGGGTATATCCTCTGGACTGGTCTCCCCTGAAGAGGAGTAGGAGGAAGTGGAGGACATGATGAAAGGTGGCAGAAGCTGAAGAGGGCACAGTATGCAAGCCTTCAACTTTAAGGTGAGCTGCATGCAGCGAGGGGTCCAAAGACACACATCAATCAGAACCTGCAACAGCACACACTCATTTTATTTCAAATGTGTGGGACACTTGTTTAATCAATACATTTGCAGTAGGGCTGGGCGACATGGTCTAAAATCAATATCACGGTATATTGAGGAGTTCACCTCGATAACGACAAATGGACGATAACTACATGCATGCACAAAAACAAAAGCTGTCCACTAGATGGGGCTGTCATGTGTATTACGTTGAGTCATGTCATGTGACTCGAGGTGGTACAGCTTATTAAAGGAACATGGCCAACCAACACACACCTTTTTATTTTTCTATTATCAAATGTATTGACATGGGGGGGGGGGGGCTCAGGCACAACTGTTTCAGGAACTAGCAGTTGATGTTTTATCTCCACAAATAACACAAGCCTGGAGGAGTTCTGCCGTGTGGTGGAGCTGCTAATGCTAACAGTTAGCTTCTACTAGCCAAGACGCTCTCTGCTGTTTCCTGGACGCTAAACCAACAACAGCCTTCCCCGTCGTGAGTCAAGATGGGTGAGTCCATGAATGTTAAGTGACAGTATGACGTAGATCTGTCAGGATTTTCTAATCCTAGAGTTTCACCGTCTATTTTCTATCAGAAGCTAATGCAGGAGATAGGCGACTATTTTCATGTTCAGCCTGCATGAAAAACTCAGCGTGACCCTTTAGAATCAGAAATAATAATTAAAAAATGGTTTTTCAGTGTTCCCCACCTTTAGACGTTAATAACTCAAGTTAGAACAACCAGGAGGCAGAAAAAAATCTACTTCAGTTACAGCATAAAAAGTCAGGATAAAACCATCATATGGGCTCTATCCAAACATTACTTTGCAACAGTATATGTATTTTTGCTGAGATTAAGAATAGTTTTAGTAAGAATTCTATAGAAATTCTAATATAAATGAAATAGCCTGGCCAGCCATGCCAATGCTTCCTTATGGGAAGCAAAGGGTTAGTCCTCTGTGTAGAATAGACAGAGGGCGAGTCTGGCAGGCTGCTGCTAATTAAAGCCACAGTGTGTAATACTCTTAGCTGTTTACTATCAAATTCTGTGTGTTCACCAACTTGTCCTTTTTCATTAATATTTCTCACCAATGTCTATTCTAAATATTCTTCTTAGCTTTTAATATACATAAATTGTGGTCTTCATAGTCATGCACCATCTTGAAATACCGTAGCTGTTTAGGGACATACAAGATATAACAGGTGTGTTTCCACTATCGGAACTCCAGGGTAATTTTACCGGAACTTCCCGGCATGGGCGTGTCTCCACTTCACCAGGCCGACCTAGCAGGCCGTTTACCGCGCCATTTTCAGGAACCAATGGAGTATTTGAACTGGGGTAGGTACTTAAAATCGCTATTACTCAACTCCCAACAACAAAAAACAAAGCAGAATTCCCCCCACAACTACGTAATTCACTGCGCTTTGTTGTCTCACAGAACACCGCAAGAAACCGAACTTCATTGAACGCCACATTTTACGTCACACAGAAGCTCTCTCAGTTCTCAGACTGGAAAAAATTACCGTACTGCTGAAGCAGTCGCAATATGCCAACGTCTGTGCAAAGTCCTGAAAAAGCTGAATTTGGATGGAGACAATGGCTGAGTGGATCGAGCCATCCTATCTCTCCGTCAATTTCCCCCTCCCAGGAATTCCCAGCGGTCCAGATACTCTGAAGTTGCAAGTGTGGTATTGTTATTTCCTCGTGAAAAATACCCCCAAACCCCTTTTTTGGCTGCATTCATGCATCATTGCTCAGGCAATTTTTCAGATTCTGGGCTGAAACCTGTGAACACAAGGATGGAAACTAAATGCATTATCAGGCATTTCTCCTCCCTCTGAAGCTAGTCTCGGCTCTGAATGTCATAGATGACTGCTTTAAACCTCCACCAGTACCAGAGTGGAGATCCTGACAAATTACTTCTGCGTTGGGGACTAAACACTGCTGTAAAAAACATGCGTCCTGTCCACAAAGACACTCATAATGGCCAGCACAGGACATGTGTCTGAGGCGACTGATGTTTTATAACAGACTTGGTAGCCAAGTGGTTAGAGCACCTACCTGGCATGCTGTTTTGCAACAGTTCGACTACCGGTCTCAGCAGTAACTTTTCTTCTTTTTATAGCTACACTCGCCAGTATTGTGTTTTCAATCCTTTATTGGTATACTGTTATAAATATAATAACTAATTTCTTTGTTTCTTTGTGAGTCCATGTGAGCAGAGTAAATCAACTAAAATGCTGCTTGGAAATGACCAAATTCAAAGATCTTTAGAGACACAAAAGACTTTGCAGAAAAGAATCAATAAAACTAAAATATAAAAAAAATTAAATCTGCTTCAGCTGGCTAAATAAACTACTGCAGACACCGGGAGTCGAAACGGCGTTAGGACTAGGGCTGTGCGATATGACGAAATGTTTCGTCTGTACGATAGAAAATGTCTATCGTTTAATATGAAGCTCTATCGTTTACACCACGATACGGCGTTTTACGGCAGTATTTTACGGCATGTCCATGCATGCGCGGCGCGCCACGCTAGCCATGCATAAACAAACATGGAGGAGGACGGTAGCGGACGCGGTTTAGACCAGGGTGATTTTCAACAGGATGACCTGCCAACCCAAACGGAGGAGATTGTACCTAAAAGAGGGGAAACTTCTGTTGTATGGATGTGGTTTGGGTGTAAGAAGGCCGACGCGGACCAGAAAGCAGTTGTTTGTAAAGTTTGCCGGTTCCCGGTGCCAACAACAGACTCCAACACTACAAATGTATTTTATCAGCTGCGCAAGAACCACGATAAAGAATACAGAGAGTCAACAAGCAAAAGCCATAAAAGCAGCGTCGAGTGGTAGCGTAAGCGCTCATAACAAACTCCAGACACAGACGCTGCAACAGGCGTTTAGCCGTGGCACACCATATAACCACAGCTCCCGCAGATGGAAGGAGATCACTACTGCAGTTGCCAAGCACATCTGCAAAGACATGGTTCCAATCTACACGGTCGAGAAACGTGGGTTTGGTGAGTTGGTGCAAACACTTGAAATTTTATATTAACTATGAATTTAATTAAAAGAAACAATGCCATATCGTTATGTATAACGTTATCAGGATATAAAATGAGCTATATCGGGATATGAAATTTTTGCCATATCGCCCAGCCCTAGTCAGGACATGGCAAAACAAGATGAAAGGCAGACGCTTTAACTGCTAGACCATCACAGCCAATACTATAATCGACTTGCCTAAGACGCTGTTGTAGGCGCATTTTGTCAGTGAAACGGACTGTTTAATTTCCGGGTACAAATTCAGACTGACGAAAATAACTCATATTTAAGATAAAATGACATCTCAATAGTGCCAACGGTAATATTTTATCATATACTGTATCTACCTTTGCTTTCAAAGGTTTAATATAGCATGATCTGGCTCCATTAAAAATATGAAAAATTTGTACAGTTTCCCTTTAAACAGAGGGCAAAAGTGGCAACTTTTTTTTGCCGGCTTAGTCTGGCTTTTACTGGTTCAAGCCCAGTTCACTTGTGGGAAAATTTAGCACACCTAGGTGGGCTCATGAGAGTGGTTCTTACAAAAGTGTTAGCTAGCTTATGAACGTTAGCTTACATGCTCGTGGTTCTGTTCACCAATGGTAAATGCTAAATGGCCTGTATTTGTATAGCGCCTTCTTAGGGTTCTACAACCCCCCAAGGCGCTTCACAACACAATCAGTCATCCACACGCTGGTGGGGATGAGCTACATCGTAGCTACAGCTGCCCTGGGGCGCACTAATGGAGGCGGGGCGTGCCATACACTGGCGCCACCGGTCCCTCCGACCACCACCAGCAGGCAAGGCGTGTTAAGTGTCTTGCCCAAGGACACAACGACAGTGGCAAACTGAGCGTGACGCAAACCTGCGACCTTCCAATTGCAAGGCGGCCACTTAACTCCTCTGCCACCATCGCCCTACATCGTCAACAAGTTGCCAACCTTGCCAGAATTCACCGGTTTACCTATATTCACAGGACACAGACAGAGGGCTCTAGATTCCCTGAGCAAGACGCTGACTGCAGGAAGCAGCAGAAAATAACAGAAAATAAAATGTGCAGATGGTTGAAAGCTGCTGTGTGGTGTTATCTGTGTGTGGCCCCTGAAGTAGCTGTCAGTGCTACTGGTGTCCCCCTCTCCCCTGCAGCCATGTGAGCACTTCCACAATGACACATTAGGCGTGTTTCCATTGTCGGAACTTCGGGGTAAATTCTGGGATGGGGAAATTGTTGGTGGAAGGGAGCAGTTGCGTGATGTAAGATGTGGCGTTCTAGGGCTGGGCGATATGGACCAAAACTTATATCTCGATATCTTTTAGATGAATTCCGATATACGATATCTATCTCAATATTTTTTCTCCTGTAAAATATTTACAAGTTAACGCCCTTCAAGCTGTCTTGAGAAATTGTATACATAAATTAATCAGCAGATTAAATGCATAAAAATGTATTGATTCTTGTCCAACATTAACCTTAGTGCCATTCTCTATCAGTCTGAGCTTTAGACACACTGGTACAGCTGATACAGCTGTCTGTTAACACACACGTAGGTTATATCTTTGTGTTTTACATGGTTAATTTTTATACATCTACTACTCAGAGGATTACAGTCACGTGGCTCATGCAGCACGGAGTTATTAACGTTATTAAGGCTAACATGTCAGGAATATCACATTATTGACTCATATCAGTGATCATATTGTAATGACTCGGGCTCTGGTTGCTCTTTTATGGGTATTTATTTAGGGCTACTGTCGCCATAACCCACGCCTTGCAAACTCTTAACTTCTTTTGTGCGTTCATTCTGTGTTTCTTCATATATCAGTTGGTTCTTTTTTTAACACAGAGAAAAGATAGTTTTACCTTTCTTGCTGACATTTCAACCACCAACTGTGGTCATCCTCAGAGTAGCTGTCGGTGGCTTCACTTCGGATAAACGGAGATGGAAGTGAAGCCGCGGACAGCGACTTAGCTCTGAGAATGACCACAGCTGGTGGTCAAAACGTCAGCAAGAAAGGTAAAACTATCTTTTCTCTGTGTTAAAAAAAGAACCAAGTGATATAAACTCTTAACTTTTTCAACAGAATCGCTCGTAACAAAGCAGCTTCCTAGCATAACAAAACGGTGAAAACCGGAACAACTTCTCCCACCCACTGAATTCCCTTTCAAAATAAAATGTTAACCCGCAACATGACTCTTCAAACGGTTACAAATGCCTGAGGTAATTTGGCCACTGCGGCTCTCTGTACCAGTTTCCTACATGAGGGAGTGGTTTGGCCCATCTTCACACAAGCAGGATAAACAGCGCTGTGTCGGGACAGGAGCCACGGTGCAACAGCTCGCTGAAACACGAACAAACAAACAATTAAAAACCACTAAGCCAAATGTAAAGTTTAGAGCAGAACACTGACCCAGAGGCTTGAGAACACATGTAATGACCGCTTGGAGACGGCACAAGCTAGCCACTAGCGATAGCCGCTAGCGGCCAGCTTGCTCCGCAGCTTGACTAGTTATATCAATATAAAGATATAAAGTCATCTTATATCTTGTTTGAAATTATTATCCATATTTTTAAAAAATCTATATTTTTAAAATATGCCCTATGGCATATATGGCGTTCAATGACCAGAAGCTCCATTTTTTATGGCGCTATGTGACACAACAAGCGCCATGAATTATGTTGTTTTGAGGGATTTCTGCCATGTTTTTTGGTGTGGGGAGTTTAGTAATGGAGAATTTAAAGCAGCGTGATCGGTGCTTATTTGCTTGTGCTTCCATTCTGCTTTACAAGCAACTCTTCTAATATTACCAATGCTGGTTGTTTTGAACATCTGCTGATGTCATTTCCTACTGAATTACAACCAATCAGCGTGAGCTAACCAAAAGTTCTGCTCAGCTACTCNGTGGTGGTGGTGGGGGGTCGGCCATGAAGCATTAATGTCTTGGCGAGGTTCTGCATGGAAGAGTGGGACAAAATCCCTCCTGAGATGTGTGTAAAAGACATTTGACCTCAGAGACTATCAACAAAGGTTTTAGTACCACGTTTTAAAACAGGTTTTGCAAAAGGGGTCAAATACTTATTTCATTCATGCAAGCACTAAGTAATTTATGACTGTTTTTAAATGCATTTATCAGGGATTTTTGTTCCATCTCACTGTTCAAATAAACCAGTGATGTCATTTCTTCGTTAGTGGGCAAACTTAGAAAATCAGCAGGGGGTCAAATAATTTTTATCTAACAGTACGTATAAAGAAAGTCTTTACATTTTTGAATGTTGCCTTAAATCTGGGATTAAACAAGTAATTAGACTAAATCAAGAGTCCCATCGTTCCATTTTACTGCTGCCTGGGATCCAGATCTTCAGCACAGATCATCTGATGCTGACGGATGATGGAGTTACAGCTGATCTGGTCTCAGTGACTCTCAGCCACCAATAAGAATCAGTCCAGCTGTTCCGATGTTTAGCTAGCACACACGAGCACAGAGAGGAAGTAACATGAACATGTGTGTGAGTTCTCCAAAAGAAGTGTTTGTTTAGGTTGTTAAAGACAGACAGGTTCTGGTTTGGTCCTCTCAACAAGCAAAGGATACTGTTAGACTTCAGGTCTCGATGAATTATGTTCTTCGCATGAAGATAACTGCAGGAAAGGCACAAAGAACAAAATGGAGATGAAGACAGTTTAAAGAGAACTGACTGTTTTCAGAACAGGTGAGATCTGTCTGCAAACATTTTAAAAATCACTGAACAAACTGGAAGCCAGCATAGAACTCCTGCCTGTGGAGCTTCTACGTCCTGAACAGCAGAGCTTCATCACATGAGGCTAACGGCATCATCTGAATGTTGTCACACCGAGGAACATGTGTGATGGATCTAAACTAAAGAATAACAGTAGAGAAGGTCTTACTCCATGCCCTGAGCCGTCTGTCTGGCTACATCGATGCGACGCATCGTGTCAAACTTGGTTTCTGTTACGTGCAGATGGTGGTACAAGCTGCTGCCTTCACACCACTGGGTGATGATGGCAAAGTTAGGCTTCGTCATGAAACCCATGAACAGCAGGATGTTCACATGGCGGGTTTTCCTGTGGAGCACACGCACACACACACACACACACACACACACACACACACACACACACACACACACACACACACGTTAACATGTTAGAATTTCCAGCAGTGAGACCCAGATGAAAGCGTTGAAGGACTCCATAGTTGGATCAAAGGTTTTAAGCATCAGGTCTTTGGGGAGTGAAGAGAGAAACGTCTCACCGTAGGACCTGCATCTCGTTTTTGAAAGCCTGAAGCTGCTCCGGTGTTGGCTCTTTGACCTTAAGGATCTTGATGGCCACATCTCCATGCCACTTGCCCTTGTAGACTGTTCCAAAGGATCCAGTCCCTATTCTCTTCTGGATGTTGACCTCTCGATAGGGGACCTCCCAGTAGTAACTGGAGTCTCTGTAGCCTCCTCTGTGCTGTAGTAACACATGGGTTACAGTTAGGGTTTCTGCCCGTTGGGCTAACATATTGGTGAAAGGGTCGTTGGGTATGCGGTCTGCCTGGAGATCAGCACTAAAGAAAACCTACCACTTTCTTCTTGTCATTGGAGGAGGAGGATTTGCATTCCTTGTGCTCTGAGGGGGATTTCGGTGGTCTCCTCCCAGGAGAGCCAAGAGAAGAGGGTGGACTGGTGGAGGGTTTGGGTGAAGGTTCGGGACCTGCAGAGATGAGCGTGTGAAACCTGGAGTAGAACTAAACAGATGACATATACTGCATGCTGGTGGGAGGAACCGTACCTATGGTGTTGAACTTCATCGCTTCCTGAAAACAGAAACATTTCAGTTAGCCTAAAATAATTCAGCCACATGGGGGAGTGGACCCCGACGCAGAAGTACCACTAACCTCCATGATGCTGACATTAGCCAGGTCCACTGTGCTGACCATGTGAACGTTGGGAGTGGAGGTGGAGCGATGCCTCTGCAGAGACTGTCCATCTCCACCAGAGATGGGGAAGCTAAAGGTGGAGGGCGGGGACAGCAGCCCCATTCTAAACAAGCAGGAAGGATAATTCTATTACCAGCTTCACACAGCACAGCCATTCTGTCCTGGTACAATTTTAAAGGTCGGGGCTTACCCAGCAGGCTCTGGGGTCAAGGCTGGGTTGCTCTGTGATGGAGAATTCTCTGACAGGATTATCTGGGGGTAATAATCTGTGCTGGAGCTGGAATCACACCTGGACGCAGCACAAAACAGGTTAAACGTGTGTTATCCCTTTATTTAGTTCTGAGATTGAGTCAAAGGAGTCCATACAAACAGGTGTTGGGTGGTAGCTGGTTAGCTGATATTAGTTCAGTGGCTTCGCCCTTTAAGACTATCGCTATTGGGTTAATTCTCCATCAAGCCACCAATTACTGCAGAGCTTTTAAAGTGGACAAATCAATTATTCCTTTTTGCATCCAAACCATTCTTCACACTGGACTACAAAAATCTTAGTGAGAAGAAAAAATGGCAGCTTGGATTTCTGTTTAGCCGGAAGTCCAAGACCATATTTGGCAGTTACTGTGACGAAATAGAAAACGAAACCTAATAGAAAATTGAGAAAACTGAACAGGCTGAAAAATATGACCAAAACCTTATAGTAAAACTTCTAAATAGCATCTGGAGTGACTAATTTAATTTTTTGGCACAACTAGAGACTTAAATGCACAACACCCTGTATTTAAGGGCTAAACAGGTGGATTTTCCATGATATGTCCCCTTTAATATATGGCCGCCTACTGGGCGGGCCCGTTCCGGTAGAAAAGGAGTGTAACCTCAAAAACATATCCTATTTCTCTTCACACCACCATTTCACTAAGAGCTAAGTGTAAATGTTTTTCCGTGTTAGCTTGCTAACACAATTGGGAATGGATTTTACTACGTTATGGCGATCTGCATGCCTCTGTGCCTTCGTCCGCCTCACTGGTGTGTTGTTTCAGTGCTTCACAACACAATTCATTATGACGCATGAAACAATCGTTAGCTCTAGACACTAGCATGCGCTTCTCTCTTCCTGCTCTTCTCTACTCTCCCACCATGGAGAGAATGCATCGGTCAGAGTTTTTTCCAGTCACCTGTCAACCTGATAGGTTGCGGTAGCTCTTTGGGCTACTCAAGGCGGAGGATCAGCAGCTACACAGACCTGCACCTGCCCCTCTGCTCTCCTGAGACCAGCCCAGACTCTGCTTCCAGCTTCTCATGCTCTCCTCCTGAAGCGGCTAGCTTTATAGTCTCACTGCCCTGCTGCCTGTCCCGCCATGATCTGGTGGGAAAGTTCGAAACCTGCCAACTACTCCCAATATGGCCTCGGCTCCTAACGCCACACTGTAATAAGACAGCCTCAAAAAGTTGTTTCAATTTATTTTTACTATTTCACTCAAGTCTCCCTGTTAAGTTTTGATTGTTAAACTCAATTTTGTGTTTTGATAACAAAAACTTAAATTTGCGTGTTATTTAAACAAATTGTTATATTTTTCTCATTCTCATGCGCTCAGTCAATGTAAAACTGCAATTTATAGATAAAAAAATGTTGATATTTAGCGAGTGTGGAGAGAGCTGGGTTATCGGTGATACCAAATAGTTTTTTAGGCCATATCGCCCAGTCCTATATCAGAGTCTCCAAAAGCAACGCTGCTCACAGCTCAAGGCTGTGTGAAGCTCCACCAAGGCCCACCTTGACTAACAGTAGATGCACTGCAGCTGTAGATCTCCATCAAGTAATTAGGTTTCTGAGAATTTTCCCTTTCAGTGGTGGGAGATGATACTTGATTCAAAGGTGATATCTAATAAACATCGAGTCCAACTCACCGTTTGCTTTTCGTGTCCATATCCACACAGACAGTGGGGACCTTGCTGCTACAGTGTTGGTGGAATTTGTAGCCACACGTCTGACATCTGAATCCATTAAAAAGAAACTTGTGGCAGAAATCACAGTAAGCCAGCTTGAAAAACGTCTTTCGTACCTAAAGAGAAACAGCATGAAACCATTAAGCTACAGCAACGTCTTTTGACTTTAAATAATGACAAGATGGCTATATAACTGGTGGGACTCACGTAATTGTGCATGGTGAGTGGAATATCATCCAGGACTTCAACTAGCAGCTCCTCTCCCACCAGAGGAGTGATGTCAGTCTTCCAGTCTGTCAGTCTCTTACGGCTGTGGAACCAAACCAGACCAGACCAGAACAGAGCATCACACACTAGGAGCTAGGAAGGTTCCACATGAATACATGATTTCACTCCACTCTACTGATGATCATCTAAAAAGCCTCATATTTAAGTAAATGTATCAGCTGACGTTGGAGCTATAAAGGCATTTGTAGAAAAAAGACCACACGAGCAGCAAGTTTAACTGACCAACGCGTATTCTGTCTCAACTTAACACGACAGCCGTCATAACATTTTAGCAAATAAATATTTAAAGTAGGGGTGCACCAATCTGATCCCATCATGTGATTTTCTAAAGAGCCAAAATCGCTAGGAAGAGACTGGAAAACCTTATAAAAACAAAATGTATGACCTTTTAAATTCATTCAGAGATAGAGGAAAAACTACTTCTTTCTCTTTTGTCTTTTCCCTTCAGGCGTCGCCAAAGCGGTTCACCCATCTGCGTTTAGTCCTATTCAATTCAGTTTATTTATATAGCGCCAAATCACGACAAGAGTCGTCTCAGGGCACTTCACAAAGTAAACATTCCAACTGAGTTCAGTTCATTACGCCAAGCAGCTAAAAGTGACCAAAGCTTACTTTTAGTTTGACTGGGTTGTAAAATCTGAGCATTTTGAGTCATCATTCTTTCTAACAACAGTACTTTAGTAGTAGTAGTCATACCTGCAAACTTGGAAGGTGTGAAAAAGGTGACAACCCCCCCCCCCACACACACACACTCATCAATGTGATTTTTTTGGCACAATGCAAACCATTTTCCACCATGAGGTTTAGACAGTCAGAAAAAAATAAAATATGCCTAACAAAAATGATCAGGAAATTATTAGGATCATCATATAATTAAGAATTATTGTAAGACTAACCCACAAAACACCAAACATGACAACATCTGGAAATATTTCAGAGTACTGTAATCATCCTTGAGTTGGTTCTGATTAAATGTTTAGAAAGAGTTGAAGCTGCAGGGAAATGCAGCTTTATCTCAGCTGTTTGCTTGAATACCACTGCTAAGGGCAAAATGTTACAACTCTGCTTTAGTGCTGCAGAAATGTTACAGTATTATGAAATTATCTCATCACGTGTTTGTACTCCAGCTTCCTTAAATCTTCTGGTGCCCAGATCAATAACTGAGTCAGGCTATAGCATGCTGGTGGCCATTTCTCACCAGAAAAATGTACTTATGTTAATAATAGGTTTTAACGGAGTTAAATACTGGCGGTGGTTATGTTAAACTCTGAACTCGACTTCAAACAAACAAACAAAAAAAAAAAACCACGAGCATCAGGGAAAAATCTATAAAGGCTGAAAGGAGGTAAATCTGCTAAAGTCCTCAACAGAAAAACCGTGTTATTTAGTGGTGAATTTGTTTCATTTGACAAACTTTAAGCTCAGAGCCGATGCGAAGATGTTGATAGTGAAACAACGGTGGTCATTACTGTGTGAGCGCCGTGCGGGAGCGGCGCTGCCAAAGTGTCTTTTTCTGCAACTGTGATTGGGCAAATGACAACTCGTAACTGACACTCTAAAACAAAGCTCGTTTGTGAACAAGATGAATCCCCTCCTTTCCTGATTGATTCTCATAGTGACTGCTGAAACCCGACAGGTGACACCCCGCCAAAAAAAAAGAACTCTTCGGATCTATACAATTCACGTGAACACTATATTTGGCTTCAAAAACAGCGATTTTCGCCAAAAAGTGACAAGTTTGCAGGTATGAGTAGTTGTGTTTGTGGTGAAATATAAAGGAATGTAGAACACTGCCTGGCGAACCCTAAAGTCAAACACTCAAAAGCTACGGTCTTCCTGAAAACGTGCTGATCAGACTGATTACATCACTGAGAATCAGGTGTGATCAACATATTCATATCACAGAGGGCGGTTTGAATAAAAGTCATCAACACAACAGTAGACGTGTAAAGGTAAGTGAGGACATATTACCCTTCTAACAAACGAAAAACAGCACAGCAGTCCTGATTTAGTCCTCTGACTTTGAGGGCTTTATCAAGAACCTCGTACACAGTCTGCCCATGTCGGACGTTCACCTGCCAACAGAAGCACGTTTGATAAGGTTCAGCATTCAGATCAGCTTTATGTAGATGCACATAGATTAATATATATACACATACATACAGGTGGTATCTATATGTTTGTATGTATGTATAGTTAAATACTTAGGTACATGTGCACATACATATACGTATCTACACAGTTAATCAAATTACTCAGAAATTACACTTTGTAAACACATCAAATCTCAAATGAAAAACAATCTGGATGGAGGAGGGAGCTGGGAAACGTCTCTGTCAATGACCCGAGCTGACGGAAAAGTATAAACAAAGCTTTACGACTAGACTAGTGGGGGACAATGGCAGACATCATCTGTGAGGTCAGATGCCAAATGTCCAACAAAATCTCATGAAAAACAGTGTTAATTTTGACAAGAAATTTTAATTTAGTTTTAGTCTTAGTCTTTTGACTAAAATTATTTTTAATTTTAGTCACAATTTAGTCGTCCAATTAGTTTTTATTTTAGTCTTATTTTAGTCGACTAAAATTGCTTTCAATTTTAGTCGACTAAAATTGAAAGCAATTTTAGTCGACTAAAATAAGGCTAAAATTAAAACACGTTTATTTTTCTTCTGATGCAATAATTTTTCTACTTGTGTAAAGGAAATGTTAACTACACCCATTTGAAGCTGTAAATAAATATGTAAAAATCACATTTTACATTTTGGATCAATAAAACTCTACATTTATAATTGTTTTAATAACAATAATAATGGAAAATACCTAATTTAACACTGACAGTTTGAAATTGTGCCTCTCAGTATTAATAAAATAAAAAAAACTCTGTATAATGTGCAGTAATATGACAAGAAATGACATCATACCATCAAAACATTAAAAGGTGTTACTCTTATGATACAAAGAGGTAAACTAAAGGTAAGAATTGTTTTCTTAGACTGTGCTTAGACTGATTTATCAAGGTGGGACACCTGAACGTTTCTCCTCAAAAACACCNCACTGGGCCATTCCAAGTATCTACCCCTAATTGGGTACTCCGAAAGTTCCTGAAAATGTCCTGGAAAACAGCCTGTTCGACCGGCCCGGTAAAGCGGAGACACACACCTGCTGGGAAGTTCCTTTAAAATTACCTTGAAGTTCCAACAATGGAAACACACCCATTGCCTTTTTGATGCATGTGGGCTACCGTATCTACAATACCTACTCTGAACTGTGTTTTACACACTGGGCAT